>JAQBSW010004856.1:0-64012 GCA_029291075.1 Eudiplozoon nipponicum | reverse complement strand
ACACATCACCCACTAAGTTGACAATCAATATGTCAAGTGGAAATATTAGTTTAAACTGCCTCATTTATACTTGTTGTTAGATCTCTTAAGCATAACGTTTTTTTTAAAATGCTAGGAAAGTGTATGTTAAATTGGTTTGTGTATATGTCTGCATGTATACACTCTTCGCAATGAGATTACAGTGATTTAATGACAATTACTGACAACTCACTAGATAAGCGTACGCCATGTGCATGTGTATGTGTTGTAGTTATGCTTAAGAGATCTAACAACAAGTATAAATGAGGCAGTTTAAACTAATATTTCCACTTGACATATTGATTGTCAACTTAGTGGGTGATGTGTTTGCCATTGAAAAAGACCTCCATACCCGGAGGTCGAAATATTTGGAAAAATCATGATGACAGTGGATTCAAACATTTCGGTACGCAATCCGAAAATCAGGTAAATAATCTATTCCCTAACGCACATGTTTCTTTTAACCATAAGTACCACAAATAAAGTAAACCAGTCTAAACGACGTTGTCCGTATGCATCACGACTATGTCCACTCCGCTTTCTTTGCAAACTTGCATAACGTTTGCAGGCAATGATAAGATTACGTAGTGTTATACATAAATCACTATTTTTTAACACAGTGTGCTCTCCTGTTCAACTCAACATCTAGACTTTTACCACAGCTTCTCTTGCACTCAAACGAGTAACTTTTTGCGAAACTGGATCAATTGAAATTACCTGATCTGCGTTTTGACTAACGCAGTTTTTATTGCTTCAGTAATTTTCTTTCTTTAACAAAATATTTCGACTGCCTTCTTCAGTTGATCCATCCTCCCTAGGTTTACAAAACAAACTAATGAAGCAAGCGCGTTATTTCTTCTGACCATATTATTTATACTTCAGACTGATCTTTCAATAGATATTCGCGCGTTACATGTGTGTGTGTGCATTTCCGTAAATGTTATGTTCATCTAAGTGAGACTAGACTGGCACCCATTGACAAGCTATTGTTTTATGCTTTTGGTAACACTCTTAAAAATATGTAAGTAATTATTTTTCGTTTTAATAATAACAAATCATTTCGGCAATGAGTCGCGGTCTTAAGATTAGCACACAAGATATCCTTATATATATATATATATATATATATATATATATATATATATATATATATATATATATATATATATATGGAGTGCACAACTGACTATCAGTAAATAAGACTGATAAAAAGAAGTAAATTTTAGCCTTAATACGAGCATCAGAAAAGTTACTTTTTTAGTGACAATAAAAGCAAATCAAGCGCGAATTAAGAGTGCAAGCGTACTTCTTTAGATGAAGATAAATTGAGTAAACAGGAAAATTGTATGACAGACAAAATGTTTTACGGCTGAGAATAAAATAATTCAGTTTGCTCAAGTAAATTGACCTAGTTGTCCAAACTGCCAATCCTTTTAGCCTAAGCGAAGCGTAAACACGCCATTTTTTACCTTGAACAAATTAATAGCATTAGGTCCTTGGCACTGAAAATACTCATTTTTAAAATTGATTTGGCGGCATAACTAAATTAGAGCATAATTTAAATAATAGACTAATACGAATACAAGACAAAAATTGGTTTACATATTATGTGAACAAAATAGGACTGGAAGAACCGACAGTTAACAGGAAAATAGAAGTCACTGAAGTTTAAAAAATGGCTGTATACATATAATGCGATAAAGTGAACGATTAGATATACCTTCAAATGCGTAAAGCAATAGAATTTTTAAATAGTTTAGAGAAATGCCTCCTAGAATCAATGTTGTGAACAGTAACATCTTTCAAACTCACTGATTCTGTAAAGCAAAAGCACTCCAAGTGATATGTCTGCACAAAGGTATATCTCACTAGCCTGTTGTGCGCTTTCGTTAAATAAGAATAGTTCAAAAAATGTTATTTAACTTAGTGATAAAGAGGGAAACGCGAAATTTCAAATGAAAAAGCAAGCAGTAATACAATTTAGACAGGCAGATTCGGAGTCATAGTTAACCATGGAGACCAAATATCTAGTGGGTATAGAGCGCGGTATCGGCACGTACTGAGGAGTCACAAGTTAGCACGAAGCGCGTAAGTACATGAGAGAATACCTTTTGTGAGTTTTGACTTTTACATATCCTTCTAGTCTTATTTGAAATGAATTTTTGCTAGGTAAACATTAATACTAATGCACAATTATATATATATATATATATATATATATATATATATATATATATATATATATCAATATTAACTCTTATACGTCTTTTATATGCGTGTACTTTCTAATTTATTACAAAAATATCTTGACCAAATTTGTATTCATGTTTTGTTGGAAAAAGGTCATTATCGGTATACTAATACAGTCACGTACGTTTTTAACATAATGACTTACGCAATTTTGTTTCTTACTAATTGGTTAGAATATTTAAAAACGACCTTTTAGATTAATGTGTTTGCTAAGGTTTTGAATATATATATATATATATATATATATATATATGTATATATATATATAATGTCTACTGCTCCCTGAATATTACACAGTATATTTTTTAATTAGGAAGAAAACACATTACAAAACAAAAGTGGATGCAGAAGTGGGCCAATTTGGGGATCCGAGTATACCAAACTTCGCTTTAAAATCTTTCATTTATGTACATACTGGTTTTTCATTTGATCCCGTAGGTAACAACAAATCTGACTCGGTTTTACTTCTATTTATTGTTTTGGCTGATTAGTAAGTGTGTATGCGTAAACACACAGACACATACGCATACACACTTACTAATCATCCCAAACAATAAACAGAAGTAAAACCGAGTCAGATTTGTTGCCACCCACATAATCAAATGAAAACCCAGGATGTATATAAATGAAAGTGAAGTTTAGTAGTCTCGAAATAAATGGCCATTATCCACTTTGTTATTAACGCGTGTTTTCTTCCTTATTCGAAATATATATTCCTTATTTTGTCTATTGTCTTCGAATATTACACAGCATATTTCTTATTAGGAAGCAAAAACAACAATAATAAAGTGGATAATGGACATTTATTTCAAGCATACCAAACTTCACTTTACAATCTTTCATTTAAATACATCCTTGGTTTTCATTTGATCATGGGGGTGGCAACTAGTCTGACTTGGTTTTACTTCTATTTCTTGTTTGGGCTGGTTAGTAAGTGTGTATGCATATGTGCCTATTTGCGTGTCTTTCTCGCTGTATTACAGATATTCCGGATTCTGTTTGCTAGGTTGTTAAATAAATTTCTTCTATGAGATTTTGGCACACTGTTGTTGTAGTGAGTGTATTGCCCAGTGAAAGGAAGATAAGCTCTGAACACAAGATCAAGGAGGATCTGGGCTACCTTAGGAATATTTCTCCAATGAACAACTACCTGGAGCGGTTCATTGACGTCAACGTCAGACCACGTCAGATTTACACTAGAGAGAATACCATCAAGCAGGTTTTCCTGAACTTACAATTTAGAGGCGACGTACAGGTCCCACTAATTGCACGGCGGTAAAATATAATAACTAAGGAGAGTTTTCACAGTGTAAAAGCTAATATCACATTAAGCAGGCAGAGAATCATGAGGTTCGATGCCAAAGATCAATTGCCAATTCTCTCCAAATCATTCACAGTCTACAAATGTTCATGTATGTGCGGTAGCGCATATATTGGACTTACGAAGAGGCAATTGTTCATCAGAATTCAGCAAAATTTACCAAAGAAACTGATGCAGAATTAATACACTATTTAAATACGCCTTTTAAATAGTACGTCATAAGATTATTTTATAAGCGAATTATTTAAATTGACTAGTTTTATTTAATCAGCAGAATTATTAACATTGAAAATATTATCTGCGTCGAATTGCTGTCTTTCAAATCTCTGTGAAAAAAACTGTCTATGAAAATTTTGAATAAAAATGAATATGAAACTACAACTTCCAAATGCCACTTTAATTCATGATCATAAACTAGCCGTTTAAAGCTTCAGCAAAAGGTAGTTGAAACTTCTTATATTTTCCGTTTCGTCCGGAGATTATTCTATGTCCATTGAATTTCTAGACATACTGTACAAGGCAGATAGTTTCTGAAACGGGGTCGCGAACAAAGTTGCCTTGCAAAATTATAATAAATAAAAATATGTATTTCGTAATACCAGGCCTCACTTTTGAAAATAGAGATTACCTTTCATCTCATCAGTACGTTCAAGGAAAACTTGTATTATTTAAAAAATATGATATTTTGAAAATCACCATCCGTTGATCTATCGCGGCACACCAAAGAATGAGCAATAATGAGTTTGAAACTCTAGTCTTGACTTGTCTTCTTCTACTTCTGACAAGGCAAAATTAAAACACGATAGTACACTGCTGCAAAACCCCATTGAGAAAGCTTTTAGCTAAACGCCTGTGGTCTTCACACACTGTCTAAAAGGTTAACTGATTTTATTAAAGAAAGACGAACGATTATTGAGAGTACTTTGTGGCTGTTCAACTCCCAGTTCTTGTATTACTTTACTTTACTTTACTGCGGCTGACTCCTTTTGCAGGATAAGCCGGCTCTATTGATTTCATGGAGTTTCTTGGGAATTTGGTACAAGTGGTGTCCCCTCACCTATATGTTCAGCACGCTCGTAATTTCAACTCATCCAAATAAAGCTTTACCACGACGTCGCGACTGGCCTCGCTGTGTGTCAAAAATAGGTAGCATGACATATTGGCCTGAATTTCGAAATCAACGGCGGTACCCGTCATCTTCTGTTACCATGGAGGCTCGACCACCATCTCCAAGGCAAAACAAAAATGCTCAACTATTACCCATTGCGGTGAAAGGCAGCGCATCGAACACTGAACTAGTCACAGAGATGTAACTCGCTAAAGTACCGCCTCTAACAAACTGATTTCCTTGCGTAATGAAACATTGTCAGTCCAACAGTTTGGATATCTCACAGCTTGCTCCGTTCAGCTGTTAAAACCTAAAATCGCTCCAACAATTCAACAAAAGTTGGAACGGGAATGGTAGGATAGATGATGAGCATTAGCTCATCGTCAATAGGAGGGCAATCAGTCCCCGATCCTGATCCGGCCATCTCTATACGAGCCCTGCTTACTACATTTTTACCACTTAATCAATTCCATTTTGGATTTATCTAGCCAATTCGGATGGACTGCTGGTCCATTAAGTCAAACATAAATCAACTGCGGGCGCTTCTTTCATTGAATGAGCACTGTATGTACTGCCTCACTAACATTAAAAATTTCAGTCATTTATCTATCTAGGGATACCAAGTTTTGTGGAACGATAATCAGATAGCGGTATATACAGGGTTGCTGCATAACACATGTCTATGTATGCCGAAAAAGATAGCGGGCTCAAATTCCTCGAGGCTCGAATTTCATGCCTTTAACTCGTGATATTGAAATGGAGCTTATTTATCTATCGTCTATCAGATACAGAATATTTAAATAATTAGTGACCACGTACGATTAAACCCTAATCAACTATCTTCAACCAACCATATAACAATGTCATTTTATAGTGGTCTTAACCTCTACAATTGCAACTGGTTTTATTTGCGGACGTTTATTTTGCTTCCTTCTAAGCTTTAATTGCGCATCCAATACACTAAATTTGGCAGACGGCGGTGTTATAGGTTGTGGACTGATTTCGTACTTCACCAGTTATGGTTTTACATTACATTACAGACATTAAGTTTAAAAAAATATATGGTAGCTATTTTGGTATGACAGTTCTTATTGACTAAAATAATTTCACTCTTCTTGCATAAGCTTCAAACAGGTGTCTCAACTATCACTTTGCTCCAGAAATCACTGAAAAACAAAATATCCTCTATCTCCAAAAGTTAAAATTTTTCGATATCCTACTTTAAGAATCACAGTCACATCTCTATAATTACGATGTTCACTTAAATTCACGACAGGAGTCGTTGCAAGGAAATAGAACTTATTATTGAATGATAAGATAATTACTGTATTTAGGCTGATCAACAAGGTTTCCTGAATGAGATCTTCTCTCCACCAGTTTAGGCAGTCTTTAGTAATTTATATTCATTCATTTATAGAAGACAAGACTGAACTCTCCTCTTCCTGGACAGTTCAAAGGCCTTCGATTCAGTCACTTTATTGGATGTGAAATCTGACTTGAAAAATAATGGCATTCAAGGCAGTGATTTTACATATATTAGTTTCTATTACCGTAACCGATCTACAGCTTTTGGAATTGGTAATTTTCAACCGAGGTCAGTCCCTATCTGTTTCTGAGTCTCAAAGGATCCAGAACTTAGTCATATATTATTCAATCCAGTCCTATTACCAGTTTATCTGGAGGATAACCAATTCAAGCAGTCCCAATATGCCGATCTCGTTGTTGTATTCAATAGTCCAGTCATCTACAACTATCACATATTTAGCATTACTCAGCGGCTATCTTCAATGCAAGCCAACCTATACGAGTTCACTTTAAAACCAAATCCTGAGAAAATTTGCATAATGAAACTTGGTTAAAAATCAAAGTTCATGTCGCCATCTACGAATACTCTTCTAGACATCGAGATGGTAGACACAATCAAGCACTAGAGTGTATCATTTTCCAGGTCAATATACTTCTTTTTATCCTCACGAAACCAATCATAAGAGTTACCCCATCCTCTCTTCTTATCATTCATTGAGTCCATTCTTTCTTATATGTTATCTTCCTCTCTTACCCTAGAGCAAATCTAAAATTGATTTCAAGCGCTTATTTACTTCATAATAAGAAATTCACCTTTGTATTTCGTTCGCCACAACATGGTTACCCGAATCATTCATAAGATGTCGAATCGTCTCTAGTTCTCTAATTTCATTTCACCTCGTCACTTTAACGATATGCGCTATGGCAAACCGTAGTTCAAACCCCCACACCCACAATAGTCCCTTAGTTCACCAAAACCATAAAAGATCTCAACGCGTTTTCCTCGGAGATACAATTCCTAGCCCACCATAGTTTTACCAAGGCCGGTCAACTGCATTTTGTAATAGAATCCTACTTGATATTACCGTTTTGAAGAGCAACCTGATTCTATCAACTTATTAATCTTTGCTACCCGTGACACAAAATAATTACGATCATTTCACCGTCATTATTTGGAAAACCCGATCTGTTGAATTCAGGTGTAATCACTAAGCGTGCTTTTCCTTGATATCAGTAAAGGCTCTTTCCAACGAACATTGCGCACACATGTACACCGTGTGAACAAGGAGGATTTATTCAAACGAAGTCATTGTTTTGGTCACGGTGCTGTGTAGAAAGATAAGCGTCTCCATCCACTTCACATATTTCTTTGATCTCAAGATAGTGTAGAATTTCATTTTATGAGTTATCATTAGCCAGTAATCGCTAAGCATGCGTTTGCTTAATATATGTAAAGGCTCTATTCTTCGAACTTCGTGAACATTGTCATATCGCTGATCTTCGACACTCTTCGCCCTACTTTTATCTGTTCCTAAAATTCTATATAAACGGAAGGCAACCAAATACATCGTGTCAGCAACGAGGATTTATTCAAATTTAGTCATTATTTTGGTCACGGTGGTGTATAAAAAGATAAGTATCTCCGTTCTGTTCACATATTTAATGGTCTTAAGATAATGTAGGATCTCTCGGCTATTCCCCAACTGTTCTTAACTACTAGTTGAGTAAATTTTCAGTCGCATATCAATCAACGGATTAAGTTCTAATCGATAAGACCTAGTCACAGATAATTTAAAGAGCAATATTTAAATCCTTTTTAAACACATTTGAATATAGCTAGCACTGGTACAATAAATAAATGTTATCGCTGTTGTCTTTCATTTACGCATTCGGACTCTATGCTAGTTATAGTCCAATAAAAACTCATTTTACGTACACGTATAGCTCCGTTGTGGTTTACTAAATGGCTTCTTTTCAATATCAATAAAGCTCTGCTGTAATTTGTGTGGTTTTATAAAAATTGATATAAATTTTATATTTTTTAAATGTTGTTACATACTTCAATTATCAAGGCTTGCGTTGCCTAGACAAACGCTTATCGGGCAATATTCCCTATCCATGTCTTCGGGACTTTGATTCATAGAATTTATGGCACCTGCATGTTTTACTTTAGTTTCTTTCCTACTACATAAATTTAATGATTTGTTATTTAAATCAGAAAAAGACTACGGGCGAAAACCGATTATCAAATTCTCCATTTCTGCGGTTTTCTTTTTATGACTTCATGCTCATGCAACTAGGTTATGCCACGAGATTAAAGTGAGCTGTATTTATACATGCATATTATGTAGCAGTTTCAATGGTATTACCAGCGATGCACTATTAATATTTATCTTCTGTTCAAGCATGCACAGCCATACAAAAGCCAAAAGTGACTGTTTCAATGCACTAAAACCATAATAATCGAGCATTGTAATTCGTATTGTTCATGGTTATGTGTGGACTGTTTAAGAACACTAGGTCGCCCATTCCTATTCGGAGTTTTTCTTCTCCTAGACAGTATGCCAACCAGGGCTGATGAACACTATCTGCCAAGATGCCATTTGCTAGTTTTCTTCAGCAGATGAAACTTGGCCTACACGCCTGGCACGCTTGCTCTTATTCTATCAAACATTTAACAATACGTCATTGCGCAGTTATACCAAACTAGAGGCTTCAAAGAAAACGGGATGATGGCTGTCCTTTTTAGAACCGGAAAAGTACATGCTACCATTCCCGGGCTGACTATCTTGTGCCCGCCGGTCGTCATGCCGGAATTTCTATGGCAGCGGGCCAAATATTATTTGCAACCACTGTTGAAATGTTTCCGATACCAATATATTAGATTTAATTTAACCCGCATAACCAATATACTAAACGCTTAAGCAATCCAACTCTTTATGTGAATAACGATTTAAAGCTGGATAACCATTGTCAATAAATAAAGGATTATTATTACAATGATTTTAGTTAATGAAATCTCAATATAACGCAATGGCGTAATGAATGATAAGTAAACGGAAAGATTAAAAGTAATAGCTATGATGTGTAAGAAACAGGGAATTAAACATGGATCCACCAAAAATAATTTGACAAATTTATGTAGAAAATATGTTAAAAGCAAATGAGCTAGAAATTATGCCTAAATTAAAAATAATTCTAATAGCAGGTATATCAAGGAGGGAGTTGGATGAACTTATAGCCGGAAAATTTGATCTAAAATCTGCTATAAATTATCAAAAATTGAATAAAGAAGTAAAACAGTTTTGTGTGCTTAGTAATGTAGTGGCCCTTTTGTCACTACCATAAGAAAGCCTCTGAGATGCCAGGCTTGGAA
This sequence comes from Eudiplozoon nipponicum, assembly GCA_029291075.1. Classification (NCBI taxonomy): domain Eukaryota; kingdom Metazoa; phylum Platyhelminthes; class Monogenea; order Mazocraeidea; family Diplozoidae; genus Eudiplozoon; species Eudiplozoon nipponicum. Next base: position 54,634 of record JAQBSW010004856.1, on the reverse strand, counting down.
AATCCAATGTACAATATTATAACCTAATTTAGAACAACTAAATCCCTCAGAACTTTGTCTTAAAGTGCATTACTTAAGACCTCTGATTAATTACTCTGTAACCTCAAATTTCTCATGGTTAGCCATCATGTTAAAATAAAATTTATAACAATATGTTAATTATAACAATGTGTGCTCACCGTCTCACTGAAAACTACCCAGATCAGAACAAAATCGAAAACCTGAAGCAAATTTGAGTTTCTTCCCGTAAGGTCAATTAAGAATAGTAATTTGTTGTAAATTTTTAAACTTTATTATCAAAATATTGCAAGACAGAACCACGCAGCAAATCGTACCGCGCAACTCAAAATTTCAAGAAGACAGAATTATTTGTTTGCTGCAGTCACAGTTATGTTAGTTTACAGAATAGACATTGCTTAGCAATAACTGAGTAGACTTTGTTTACAGAAAAGACACTGCTTAGTACTATGTTTTCTAAATAGCAAAATTCGTTAATGATATTTTTAAAGCACAAAATATTGTTTTATGAAACCAGTCGTAACATCAAATATTAAAAAATAACGAGTGATTTATTTTTATATGAGTTAATCGCCAACAAGTTATTTGACCTATACAGTAAGTGGAAATAGCAAATATTAATAAAAAATGTACCTGCGGTCATAAGATCAAGCTCTACAAGACAGTGAAGGAAACATCCTTTATTATTTGAAACATAAGTTCACTATATTAAAAAGAAGTCTGCAATATTCCATCAAGTACATACTGTTCAAATGAAAATAACAAATATGTTTATTTGGACCGAAATAACCTCAAGTAAACTCGAATTACGATGCCCTATGAAAATCATAAAATGTACATCATATGTGGAAGTTAATTAACTTATTGGAAATCAATTAACTTCTCATATAAAAATAAATCAAATTTTATTTTTTGGACATTTGATGTTATCGCTGGTATCATAAAACAATGGCTTTTTTAAATATTGTAATTTGTTGGAAGTTTCTTTTGTTCATATTATTGAAGTTTTTGACTTATCTTGGTGAATGATGATAAGATTTTTTTCTGTTTTATTGAGTTGCATACCCGCTTTGCTGCATGGTTTTATCAGAATACTCTGTTAATAAAGTATTGAAATTTGCATCCATCTATCGTTCTTAATACACGATATTGGGCAGGATCTCAAATTTGCTTCAAGGTCACCACCGCGTCGTTCTGTCATCTGTAGATATTAGCGTATTTGGATGAGCACACCTATTATTATGATATATAAATTGCAAATATTATTCTAACATTATGGCTGGTTTATTAAATATTGAGGATACTGAGCAATTAGCAGATGGACTTAAGGAATGCAGTTTATAAGATAGTTCATTGGAAATTAATTTTTCCAAATTATATGATCATACCGCATATATAAATAATCCGGGCCTCGCATCTCAGGTGATCTCTTATGATAGTGAACAAAGGGTCTCTACACATATAAAAGGCATAAAACATAAATATGAATAATAGAAGATTGTTACATTACTTAAAAATATTGCTACATGAAGCTTAAAAGGCTTATAGGTTAGCAAATATTTATAGATAATCCAATTATGAGTAATCAATAATTAAAACACACTATCATTCATATGGTAAGAGTTATAAGGTGCAAACTTTTGATTTTTTAAAAGAAATCTTATATAATAGTGAACTTCTCAATAAAAAAACAACATATAGCGAAATAAACTTAAAAACCACGAATGAGTTTCACTCACGTTATATGAAAACTTTCAAAGTACGCGGCTTGACGCTCAAATTATAATGCATGAACTCGAGTTGTTTATAGGAAGAAAATTAAAATTAATTTTGTATGTGTAAATGCTCCGGCTGCCATTTAATGTTACAAGAAGAAAAACAAACAGGAGTTGTCTGAGAACAGATACTGCGCTGGCCTTTAGGAGGACCTCAATAGCGTTCACCTACAAATTCCTTGGAAGTGTGGAAGCTGTAGAGGATGTTGAATCCTCCGCCTTATATAAAATGACCTTGAATGATAAATTTAAACCACCATAGCTGATTGTAACAACTTTATTTAAAAAGAATTTTTTCTTTTTATTTTCCAGAACATTCTTTGTTTAAAGACTTGATTTTTAAAATTGTGCGCTATTTTCAGTTTTTGAGTATCGTGCTTCCGGGCTGGTTGAAGATTTTCGTTTGCTGCATTTTAACATTTCTCTCCATAATAAACGATTACAACATTATTCAATAAACATCTTTCAACACTTGTCTTGTGTTCTGATATAATATAACACTGAGGAGGAGCCTTGGAACAGGTAATTTTATTTATTATTGTGGGTCACGTACACATCAAAGCAGATTATTGCTGAAGATATAGCTTTCCAACTCTCACCTTCCTAACGCCTCAAGTAAGTGTCAATTTAAGTATCATAATTCTTGATCATGAATGCCGATATTAAATTAGAAGATGTATTTCATTTAGGGCAGGACCTAATGGATTTAAATCTTATTGACACAGATAACAATGTAGGCATTTCAGACTCTACTGTGAATATTAGGACATCTAGCGAACTGGCATCTATGGGGCTTACAAATACCAATAGGTTTGGGGCCTCAACAAAAGCTCCATACCTAGTAGTAATTGAGAACCCCATAGATACCAAGTCGTTCTCAGTCTTAATCTGCCCATTTAAATCTAATAAGCTAGAATTCTCGTTCACATCTATTAAATTCATGCCTGCTATATCTTGATCTAATTTGCTTGTGTCCTGAAATGTAAGATTATCTTCCTTGCTGATCGTACTTAATTAATTATTTGATAAATTAGTCTTAGGCGAACGGAATATGTACTTCTTACGTAGCAAAACACCCTATCAAATAAACTGGAAGCAAATAAGACGTGAAAAACAGAATTATTACTTTACCTTTTCCGGAACGTCCCCAATATGTACGATTCGAAAGACAAAATGATAGCAGGTGTATATTGTGTAAATTGAGTAATTATAAACGTTAATTGGAGTAAAGAAACAAATGCAGCATACTGAGGAACGTCAGGCCATACAAGTACAGATTACCAAAACTGAAATTACGCACAATTCAAAAGTATATATACTGTCAAGTATTTAAACAAAGAATATTCTCAAAAATAAACGAATAATTTCATTTTTAAATAAAATTTGTTTCAATCAGCCAAGGTAATTAAATTATTCAATAAATCTCACTTTAATATTGTTGGAGGAATTATTCTCCTCTACAGAAGTGAAGTATTTTGCAGTGTGTAGAAGTAATGCTAGACACTCCCGATATGATCCGATTTAGAATAGAATAGAATAGAATAGAATATCTTTATTTGGATTCAAATCACACATGTTCCATCAAATAATAAAATAAGAAAATGTACAATATAAAAAGATATCACATCACATATATATGTGCAATTAATTGTACTGTACAATTTATCAGCATCAGAAAGATCAGCTGTAAACAGTGATAGATTCTTCATCAAAATTACAAAAAATTTAAGTTATAATTCGAGTATAACATTTGTAAAAAAAGGGAACCATGACTAATAATTGATTGTGTGCATTGTTGATTAACAAGATGATATAATGCATAACATTTCAGTTTTAATAATACAAAATTTGAAGATAGAATCTCAGGAGAAATTATGCTGTTGAAAAACAATTAATCCTGTCTTTTATTTAACCATGAGAAAGTATTATCATAATCAAAATTAAAAATATCAGCAGGATTAAACACTTTTTCTAGTTCGGTAGATAAAAATTTAAAAGACATTTTAGTTGGAGGCGTTTCTCTAAGCCCCTTTGGCAATTGATTGTAAATTTTGTAAATTTTTGAAAAAGAGAATAGCTTGTTCGCAACATTCCCCACCAATGGTGGAGATATTGCAAAATGACCAGATCTAGTTCCAATTTCATGACTCTTTCTTATGGGATTCATATAGGCACCAGACCACTGGTTCAAATGGAAAACCTTTATGCAATAGCACATTCTCCGAAACCATAAAGGGTGCAGTGATACAAACTGTAATCTAGTGGCGTATATAGTGCAGGAGATAGGACTAATTTGTTTCACAACTTTTCTTTGTACAGCTTCTATCTTATTAGACAAACCCTTTGTTAAGGGATTCCAAGTAGTGGCAGCATATTCTAGTATCGGTCTAATCCATATTATAAACATTTTAAATTTTATTTCATGCGATATAATATTTCTATTTAATAATGCCCATCTGTTCTTGGCACTGCCTACTATCCTTTCAATATGTCTCTCAGCAGAAGCCGTACAATGAATAGTTATGCCTAAATCCTTAATTTCTTGCATAAATTTAATCTCAAAAACATCATTAATCTCAGCATCATGAAAATAAACATGATTAAAATCTGTTCTGTTACCTATTTTTAAAGCTCTCGTCTTTTTACTGTTTATTTTCAGCCCTAGTGTTAACAAATATCTACTTAAATCATACAAATCTAGTGTCACATTATTTTTAGAGAATTCGACATTATTTGGATCAATTGGAAAGATTATTTTCAAATCATCAGCAAATTTGCAAACTCGACCGTTAGGGATCTTAGTTTCCAAATGTGCAAATACAATTTTAAATAAAATTGGCCCCAAACTTTATCCCTGTGGAACTCCACTTGTTACCCATTTCGATTTAGATATCAAATCGTTTACTTGAATATTCATTCTTCGATTATATAAATAGTATCTAAGTAATCTAAAAATATTCGGATCAATATTCAATAAATAATCGCATTAAAAATAGCATCAAAAGATATGGAGTCAAAAGCTTTTGAGATATCTATGAATACAATTAATGTATCTAACTTTTTCTCATCTAATGTAATTACATGTTTCCACATAGAGAGCATATTAGTAGTTGTCGACCTGCCTTTCGTAAAGCCATGTTGGCATATATCGAAATCAGCCGGCAGCATACGTTCTAAATGATCAAGTATCAATCGTTCTATTATCTTCAAAAACGAAGGGATAATAGAGATTAATCTGTAATCACTGGCACACGTTGGCTTACTTACTTTTGGCAAAGGTTTAGCTACTATTGTTAGTATATCGATTGGTAATATCCCATTCTTCAAAATTCTATTTATAAAATTGCAGAGCGCATTCATAAAATTTAAAGGTAATTGAAGTAGGTTATCAATCGATATACCAAGGTGATCTTTTTGTTTTTTTGATTTTATTTTTAACATTAATTCTATCAATGCATCACTGTCAATAACAAGTCCTAGATCCTGGTTTCTCGAAGGATCCGGTAGATCAATAAATTTGCTTTCCTTCTGTGGATTACACAACAAGTTGCCAAATACTTCATCCAATTCACAGAGAAATTCATAATCAGTTTTACCCACAGGTAATATAAGGTTTAATTTTTCCTTATATTTACTGTAGTCTGTGAGGAGTTTGTATCCTAGTCTAGGATTACTCTTCAGTTTGGCCAAAATAATTCTCTCTGATCTTTGACGGATTATCAGCAGTGATGAATTAATTTCTTTATCGATCATATCTAACCTCATTTTTTAATACTATTGATAAGACTACATTTCATTATATTATCTCGTTTGATTCTTAGCTTACATAACTTCCTATTGATTCGCTTTGGTATAACATCCGTAAATGTAGATGCCCTAAATATATCAGATAATAACAATGAAACAGAAGAAACAAATTCGTCATTGTTTATGATAAAAAAACATTCATAATCAATTGATAAGCTTAATTCTCTAAAAAGATTCCAGTTGATTCTGGAACATTGCACGTGTGCATTTTCAAAATTAGGTTTCTGTGTTTTGCTACTCAAAAGGTTCCATTGTAAAATAATTTGTTTATGATCCAATTCTTTGAAGTAATTTACAACATCATAACTGTGCGAGTTCAACGCTTCAACTTCTAAATATACATGATCTAAGCATTCCGAACCTCTAGTTGGTTCCTTTATAATCTGCTTAAGATCATGGTTAGAAAAAAGATTGATTATTTCACAGTCATGCACCTTATTAAAATCTCCTACCACAACAATATAGCCATGGCAGTCGAAAATAGACTGAAAGGAATTGGTAAACATTTGATCATCATGTAAATTAGCATACGGCGGTCTGTAAACCGCGGTTAAAATCAGGTTATCTATTTGTATAGTTAAAAAATCAATGACAGTATTATATTCGCTAGTATGTAACACTGTTGCATTTAATATCGATTTGCTATAAATAAGTACTCCTCCACCTCTTTTATCCAGTGATCTGTCTTTCCTAAATAGAGAATAATGAGGAATGTCAAATTCATAGTTTTCAATGTTCTTGTTCAGCCAGGTCTCAGATAAAATTATAAAGTCAAAATTGTTACTTATTATAAAATCACACAGCAAAAAAGTTTTATTCTTAACACTTCTACAATTAGCATAAAATAAAGTATATGAACAACCCAACTCATCTTTACAGTCTTCAATAGTTACTGATTTAACTTTTGTGGTTTCCTTATACTTCGTTTGTTGGGTACCGTAGCTATAGTTCGTAGCTGTCCGCTGTCCACAACATTCATTAATGAAATCCCGTTTTTTGTAATTTTAGAATTGATTGACACACCCTTGATTGTAACTTGTTCCGGATGACTTGATTTATGATCTAAATTCTTCTTTACCTTTTTTGCCGCTGACAATTTTCTTTGGAGAAAAGTCTTTTCTCTGGAGATGAATATGTTGTGAAAGTTACGACATTCTTCTTTCTTTTTATTAATATCCTCCACTTGCTTGTTCGTCGGCCTCTTTGATAATTTTATCACAACCGGCCTTGGTCGTTCCGATTTTTTCCAACTCTAAAGCATTTTGTTATTTCCGCCTCTGTCGTATCTCTAATTAAAGCATTTAACTTCTCAACATCCTTATGATCAGCATTTTCATTAAGATTAAATAAAATTAACTGTTCTTGTTTTCCGATTCTTGCAGAAACTTCATTAGATAAAATATTCAATATTTCTTCACCTGAAGAACTGCTTTTTGTAGATATATCGTCTTCGTTAGTTATTTCACTTAATTCGATCCATGGCTTAACAATGTCTTCTAATTTATCCATCTTGTCGTTTAACTCAACGGTCAATTCCTCAATTTTAGCGCTTAGTTTATCATTTCTCCTTTCTGATAAATCCAATTTTGCTGCATAATTGCTAACATCGGACTCCAGCTTAACAATTTTATTTTTAATAGTTTGGTTTTCCTCCCTAAGCTCCTTCATGGAGTTCTGAAGGTTCGTAATAATTTTTTTAAATTTAGTATTCAAAAAAGTTGGAGCCATTTTAAACCGCGCGCGTCACCCAGAATTGTTGGCTGGTGTTCCTTTGTTTTGATGCACCGCAATAAGTAGAGTTGACGAAACCGGATATGTGAGTTGCCGTTCGAAGGCACAGAATTGTCTTGTTGAAGATATGCGGCAACACATTGGTGGCTGGCAAACGTGGAAAGCCGATAAATAGATTATCGAATACGTATGACTAATTGTTCAACATAAAGAAGATTAGCGTGACTGTAGTCTAAGCGACGAGATGACAGCGTGTTAAACGCAAGTCTAGAAGACGTCGAAGGTAAACAGTCCAGTGGAGAGAGCGATAGCAACCACACGTAGCAAGCGTGGTAATTTCATCGTGCACATATATATGTGCAGTCGCAATCTATATGTAAACGGCAATTTCGCTTGATTTAATTGGTACGGCGTATTGAATTATGAATTTGATTTAGGCAATATGTCGGCGAATTAATCTGAGCCGTTACATACGCAACTCATATGAACTAGAGGAATGCACTTTTACTAATGCTCCAGACGTAGTGGTGTGAAACTTTGCACAGAGTAGCCAGACAACCAGGTTACTATTTGGTGTCTCGAGATAGCCGCTAATACAGTGAAGATGCTCTACAATCTATCATTTAAAAAATAATAATAGTCATTATCGTCAGACACAGCCACATAAAGGCCAAAAATTACTAATGTTTCACTGCCATATAACCATAGGTCGTTCATGGTTATATTTGGACTGTAAAATAACACTTTGACGCCCATTCCTAGCGAGGATGATTTTTAATCGGAATTTTCCTTCTCTTTAATAGTTTGCCAATTAAGACAATCTGCTCAGATGCCAGTGGACAACAGTTTCCTTCAGCAGCCGAAACTTGTCCTTTATGTCTGGCAAGCATGATCTCATTCCGACAAACGCATTTGTCAGTAAATTTTTCTGCGCATTTAGATGAAACTCCGGGCTTCACACGAAACGTGGTGATGGCTGTTTCCCTTTTTACTCGAAAGGTTCATAGTACCATTCCCGGACTGACTAGCTTGGGCCCGCAGCTCATTTCACAATATGCTAATTTGTCAATGTGAAAATGATTTATATCATAGAATGGTTATCAGGCTATAAAAATATTTACTGAGCAAAACAGCCTCCACTTCTTGATATGAGAACTCTTCTAATAATGCACATTCAAGTTCAACACTTGAACAAAGTTTAATCGTTTCATGACATAAAAGTCATAATGTGACTTTAATTAGTAAAATTACAAATATTAATTCTGGGTATGTTTGTGGTAGTCTTGTCTATGCTGGCCAATACATAACCTTGAGTTTAATTTAAAAAATAATTGATTGCGCGGGTGGTGGTAACAATGATTTAGAATTGAATAGAATAGAATAGAATATCTTTATTTGAATTAAAACCACACATGTTCCATCAAATAATAAAATTAGAAAATGTACAATATTAAAAGATATCACATCGCATAAATATATGCAATTAGTTGTACTGTACAATTTTAGAATAGAATAGAATAGAATATCTTTATTTGGATTCAAACCACACATGTTCCATCAAATGATAAAATTAGAAAATGTACAATATAAAAAGATATCACATCACATATATATGTGCAATTAGTTGTACTGTACAATTTATCAGCATCAGAAAGTTCAGCTGTAAAGAGTGATAGATTCTTCATCAAAAATAGGAAAATTTAAGGTATAATTCGAGTGTAACATTTTGTAAGAAAAAAAGGGAACCATGACTAATAATTGATTGTATGCATTGTTGATTAACAAGATGATATAATGCATAAAATTTCAGTTTTAATAATACAAAATTTGAAGATAGAATCTCGAGAAATTATGCTGCTGAAAAACAATTAATCCTGTCTTTTATTTAACCATGAGAAAGTATTATCATAATCAAAATTAAAAATATCAGCAGGATTGGACACTTTTTCTAGTTCGGTAGATAAAAATTTAAAAGACATTTTAGATAGAGGTGTTTCTCTAAGCCCCTTTGGCAATTGATTGCAAATTTTGTAAATTTTTGTAAATGAGAATAGCTTGCTCGCAACATTCCCCACCATTGGTTGAGATATTGCAAAATGACCAGATCTAGTTCCGATTTCATGACTCTTTCTTATTGGATTCATATAGGCACCAGTCCACTGGTTCAAATGGAAAACCTTTATGCATTAGCACATCCTTCGAAACCATAAAGGATTCAGTGATACAAACTGCAATCTAGTGGCGTATAAAGGGCAGGAGATAGGACTAATTTGTTTAACAACTTTTCTTTGTACAGCTTCTATCTAATTAGACAAACCCTTTGTTAAAGGATTCCAAGTAGCGGCAGCATATTCTAGGATCAGTCTAATCCATATTATAAACATTTTGAATTTTATTTCATTCGATAATATATTTCTATTTATTAGTGCTCATCTGTTCTTGGCCCTGCCTACTATCCTTTCAATATGTCTCTCAGCAGAAGATTGCAAGCTTGAAGTAAACACCATACCCATTGTATTTAACCAGTCGTTTAACAACATAACAAAACTACCGCCAGTTGCAACACACTGAAGCTTTTCGACCTTCCATGAGCATCATCAGAGTACGACGACAAACTGACTAGCGAGGATCAAAACGCTTTGCATATATATGGAAAACAAAATTAGATATGTGACTCTCACCTCTAGTTGTCTTGCATGCATTGCACGTGACTGGAAATGTCGGCTGCACAATTTCTATGCAGTCACGAACATTAGCTGTTTGTAGCTTTCGCCAAATATACATATAAAAGCAATACAATTAAACAATAATTGATTGCGCGAGCGAAAGTTACAATTCTTCAATTTAAGTTTGCGAGCTTGAAGTAAACACTGGCCCCATTGTATTTAACCAGTCGTCGAAAAACATTGTAGGGGTACTTTTAGCTGTTGCTTTCTCGTTCCTGATTTTGTACCCCTACTACTTATCAATGGTTGCTATTATTACTACCCGAGCACCCAATCAGTCTGTTCCTTTTCAGATGGTTAATATTAGAAGGCCGAAGAAAGGTTTCATGTATATATTCCACACAATGTAGCACATAAATATAATTCACTGTTAATCCGAATTGAAGGAGTTGGTTGGCAATAATACAGATTTTAATGCAAAAGTATGTTTTAAATACCGTTCACAATTAAACTAAATTGTCCGTCTTCTAGACGGCAAAAATAAAAGTGATTTATGTCTATAAAGCGAAATGTTTAGCACAAATGTCTGGATTGGCATGAATATAGTCATATGATTGAAAATACATGATAATATGAACATAGTAAAATGATTTATGTTTATAAAGTAAAATGTTTTATACACAAGTGGTTATTGTTACACAAATGTCTGGATTGTAATGAGTAGTCAGACGATTAAAGATACATGATAATATGAGTCTAGTAAAATTATTTATGTTTATAAAGGAACATGTTTTGTGTAAACCGTTTAACGACTTTTATGACAAAAACTCAAAGAATACATGATGATGTTAATGGAGTTAACATTGAAAGTTATCACTAAAATTGACCATGGAAACCGTTTAAAATTTAAATGACAAACAACTCACAAATGTATAGTTCTTTGTTTACTTTAGTAAACAATCAATCATTTTCATAGTAATGAATAATATAATAAAGTGAGATAAATTCACTGTGATACAATAGTCCACCGCGTGATCCTCTCGGATCGCGCGCGGTTCTGTCTATTTTATAAAAACACTATTAATTACAAATAAAATTGCAGTTCAAGAAATATCGATTAAAACTGCTTGAGACTAAAAGAGATTGTTCCTAAAATCACAGCTAAGAGAAATATTGTTTAAGGACAGAGTTAGAATATTTGACCTTAAAGAGCACAGCGTTTGTAAAAATTGACATTCGTTGGGTTGTAACACGGAGCCGCGTGTTACATACACCCCCCCGACAGTGAAAATTAGTACACAATGAAGGGGCTAACCTTACAGGAAATGTTATTGCTCTTTCATGCCGTATAACGACTGATTTTGGTTTTGTCAACACTGATACTGGCTCCTCTATTTCTCGCGTTCTTGGACGGATGGTTAGGTCGAAGTGTTCGAGGAAGTCACGTCCAATGATGTTTCATGTCGTGTTGTCGATGATGAACGGATATTTGAAACATCATTTTGAGTTGGAGAACGAGATTTTGTGTACTCGTACCCCAAACGTCGCTATGTTGGAGCCATTCGCGCAGGTCAGACTGTTGGTGTCGACTGGGTGGGTTGGTTTGAGATAATAGTGGCGTAGTGAGCTTACATCTGATCCAGTGTCTATGACAATTCATTCGCCAGAGATTGCGTCACGGATGAGAAAGTATGTTGATAGTGGCAACCGGCGATGAGATTGATTGCCGGCATTTGGGCGTTTGAAGCATGACTTAATTGGAGCCGTCGCTGTAAAGACAATAGTTTGATTGCGCTCTACCGCGAAGGCAACGTGCTTCGAGCCATCAGACGTGGAGCGGCCAACAATTTGGGGTGCTCAGCCTCTGCTGACGCCGAGGAGGCTGACCCCACCCGTCTTCCGAACCTTCCATGGGCGGAATCACCTGAGTTGTTGAGGGTGACCACGCCCATTTGAACGTCGTGTCTGTGCGCGGGTATGTGCAGCCGTTTCCGAGGCAATAACGTGTGTAGTGGCCTTCATTGAAAGTGCTTGAATTTCTCAAAATCTAGCTGTTTATTAATTCCTTACTGGCTATGAGTTCGACAAACCGGGGCACCATAATGTAGGGCTGCTTTTCACTGTTGCTATCTCGTTCCTGATTTTGTACCCCTACTACTTATCAATGGTTGCTATTATTACTACCCGAGCACCCAATCAGTCTGTTCCTTTTCAGATGGTTAATATTAGAAGGCCGAAGAAAGGTTTCATGTATATATTACACACAATGTCGCACATAAATATAATTCACTGTTAATCCGAATTGACGGAGTTGGTTGGCAATAATACAGATTTTAATGCAAAAGTATGTTTTAAATACCGTTCAAAATTAAACTAAATTGTCCGTCTTCTAGACGGCAAAAATAAAAGTGATTTATGTCTATAAAGCGAAATGTTTAGCACAAATGTCTGGATTGGCATGAATATAGTCATATGATTGAAAATACATGACAATATGAACATAGTAAAATGATTTATGTTTATAAAGTAAAATGTTTTATACACAAGTGGTTATTGTTACACAAATGTCTGGATTGTAATGAGTAGTCAGACGATTAAAGATACATGATAATATGAGTCTAGTAAAATTATTTATATTTATAAAGGAACATGTTTTGTGTAAACCGTTTAACGACTTTTATGGCAAAAACTCAAAGAATACATGATGATGTTAATGGAGTTAACATTGAAAGTTATCACTAAAATTGACCATGGAAACCGTTTAAAATTTAAATGACAAACAACTCACAAATGTATCGTTCTTTGCTTTCTTTAGTAAACAATCAATCATTTTCATAGTAATGAATAATATAATAAAGTGAGATAAATTCACTGTGATACAATAGTCCACCGCGTGATCCTCTCGGATCGCGCGCGGTTCTGTTCTATTTTATAAAAACACTATTAATTACACATAAAATTGCAGTTCAAGAAATATCGGTTAAAACTGCTTGAGACTAGAAAGAGATTGTTCCTAAAATCACAGCTAAGGGAAATATTGTTTAAGGACAGAGTTAGAATATTTGACCTTAAAGAGCACAGCGTTTGTAAAAATTGACATTCGTTGGGTTGTAACACGGAGCCGCGTGTTACAACATAACAAAACTACCGCCATTTATTCAACGACTGGTTAAATACAATGAGATTAGTGTTTACTTGAAGCTCGCAAACTTAAATTAAATAATTGTTACCACCACGCGCGCAATCAATTATTGTTTAATTGTATTGCTTTTTATATGCATATGTGTCGTAAGCTTCAAACCACTAATGTTCTGTTTTGCATAGAAATTGTGCAGCCGAAATTTCCAGTCATGTGCAATGTTTGCAAGACTACTGTAGGTGAGAGCCGCGTATCTAATTTTACTTTCCATATATATGCAATGCGGTTTGATCCTCGCTGGTCAGTTTTCCGTCGTACTCTGATGATGATCACAGAAGGTCGAAATATGTCAGTGCCTTGCGACTGACGGAAGTTATGTTACGTTGTTCAACAACTGGTTAAATAAAATGGAATTGGTGTTTACTTCAAGCTTGTAAACTTTATTTAAATAATTGAGCTTAGTTTTTTTGTATTTTCCTCGAAGACTATGTAACTCAAAATTGCTACTTCTCCATTGATGCCATTTGTGTCCTCAAATGTAAAATTAGCCTGCATGCTAGATACACTTTTATTTATAATATTTTGTACAAGCCGCTATGATTGAGTAATTTTACGCCACAATGCAAAGTAATCGTTTAATCTTGAATTTAAAAAAATACGATACAAAATTTAGAATATTTAAATGACAAGTTCCTAATCAATCCGAATATGCTTGCACAAAAAAATCACAGAGTTCTATTTGATTAATATGGTGCAGAAACTCAAAATAATATATGTTACAAAAGTAACAAAGTAGCAACGAAATTTTAACGTTGAGGATTAAGCAAGTCAGGCAATAATGATTAAATCTTAATTTAAGAAATATTGAACGACATAAATACTCATAAATACAATGATTGTTCTAAAGTTTAGACAAATCTTTCTCTCTATTAATAATATACGTTCCATATATAACAGTTAAATACTGTTTTTTGCGCGGAACTAATATATATGCAAGTATGTATTACGTGTTGCGAACCTAGTAACAAATTAGTTCAGTTGTGACCAGAAGGATAAACCAAAGGCAGCATGAACGGAAAGTATAATCTCATGCACATTCGTTTGGTGCTTACTGGCGACTCATCAGTAGGAGCCGGTATTACGCCCTTTAACCACTATATATTTGGTCGAAGAATGTGGTATAATAGGACGGTACAATCTCCTAGACGAATGTGTAAACCTGCATTAGTGAAGCTAACATCATATAAAGTCTACGACAATGCGACTTCAACGCTAACTCACTCTATAATATATATATACCGAGTCTGTAAATGATACCAACACTATGGCTATTGTGTCAGTATCCGATACCAACATTATAGTACCGAAAGGGTACATGGTACTAACACTATGGTTGCCGAGTCGGTACATGTTACCAACATGATGGATTTCAATGTATGCTATAGTTCATCGAAATTGAGAATTACAACTATTTCTGAACACCTGCTACTCCAGTAAATCCATACACTCTGGCCTTGATCGATATGAGTTATCACATTTCGCGGAAAGCATGACATCATTCAATTTAATATATAACAGTTAAATACTGTTTGTTGCGGAGAACTATTGTAAGTAAGTATGTATTAGGTGTTGCGAACCTAGTAACAAATTAGTTCAGTTGTGACCAGAAGGATAAACCAAAGGCATCAAGAACGGAAAGTAAAATCTCGTACACATTCGTTTCGGGCTTACTGGCTACTCATCAGTAGTAGCCGGTACTAGGTTCTTTAGCCACAATATATGTTGGTGAGGAATGTTGGAAAATAGAACGGTACTTTTAGTGAACTTGTTTCGAAAAGGGTTAACAGAAAGAAAAAAATTAACATTTTTATGCATTTAAGATAAAAGACTTTTTAATCAAATTATATTTATATGAAGCCCAGTATACGTTCATGAAAAAATGTTTACTTTTTAGCTGAAAACTTGTAACACATTCATTCACAATTATGAATATGAGCTGTATAACGTTTCTTGTTAGATTCACACATCTAGGTGCAAAAAAACAATTTCCTTCGTCGAAAAATTTTATTCTAGATTTAGAACTTTGAGTACTTTTTAACAAATTTTAGTTAGACCCCAGTGTGTATAACAATTACTGGTATTCATTGAAAAAGTTCAGCCACCGTAAAGTCACCCATATATATATATATATATATATATATATATATATATATATATATATATATATATATATATATATATATATATATATATATATATATATATATATATATATATATATATATATATATATATATATATATATATATATATATATATATATATAATGTCCATTGCCTGCGAATATTACACGGTATATTTCTTACTAGAAAGAAAACACATTAATAACAAAGTGGATAATGGCAATATATTTCGAGACAACAAAACATCACCTTAAAATCATTCATTTATATACATCCTGGGCTATCCTTTGATTATGTGGGTGGCAACTAGTCTGACTCGGTTTTACTTCTAAATGTTGTTTGGGCTGATTAGTGAGTTTATATGCATATATGTCAATGTGCGTGTCTGTTTGCATGTAAAGGTCTTCCTCGCTGTATTGCAGAGTCATGTTTGAAATCTGGTCATTCTTGTTTGGATGGATAAAGTGTTAACAAACTGTTTGCATTCTTGGCTGTTACGAGCACGAATGTTATTTTCCAGAGTTTTGCCTTTCGATTCGCCTTGTCCTTCTACTTTGTTCTGTTGACATGGTAACGGCGTATGGTAAGCGGATTTCAGTGGTTGAAATATATATATATATATATTTATATATATATATAATATATATAACTAAATATAGTGTAATATAAAAAAGTTTCAGCTTCTGATGCATACTTTATCTTTAGTAAACAGTAAAAAAGCTTTTGTGAAAATTTTTAACGCGTAATCATTTTTTAAACACTTTATGTCACCTATGTAAACAAATTAGATAATCAAAGGTATATTTCTCAGTGTCTGCATATCATAAGAAGGAACAAATTCGAACAATTATTAATAAGTTTCCATTGTGTTAGTACCATGTACGGACAGCAACCATAGAATTGTTATATATATTTATTATAGTTTGCTGTTCCTGAAGTCACACTTTCGAAGACTTCATATCAAGTTAACTCTACTATTACTAGTGTACAAATTCATGTAGAACGTTATACCAGCCAAATTTTCTACAATCCGAGACAATATATGTATATATATATATATATATATATATATATATATATATATATATATATATATATATATATATAGTGGATATATGGCATAGTTGCAGCTCCCAGGGATTTTGACTTGAATGCTTATTGTGAAATTCCCGTTTTGGATAAGAAAATTTGTGGCTCATCAAATATACAAGAATTCTGTTATGCAAAAATAGTTTAATAACTTCAAAACTGAATTAAAATAATCGCACTGATTTGAGTTATTTTTACCATTTTTAAAATTTGAAACATTTTTATCATGTCAAAGATGGAAAGCACCAAACAAATTAAATTCAGTATGTTTTTCGAAGTAACAAATTATATTTTTCATTTTCTTAAATCATTCTCACATAATACATGTTTAGTAAATTTTAAACTTTTGTATGCTTTTCTTTTTGATTTTTTAATTAAATGCGTAATTTTAGGTTAACGGTCCAGAGTATGGCCCTTGCTTTCACGATCTATTGCTAATATGTGATAAAGAATTTTTTGTTTCCAATTTTTCTACATATGGCAAAGGTAATCCGCGTACATTCTTATATTTTGCTGGAATTTGCTTCGCATTCTTAGCAAGCCGTGTCCGCTTAGATAGAAGTTGCCTTTTACAATAATCTCCCAACAATTAACGAAAATCTTAATATAGCTTTTACCAACTAAACCATTTTGAATTGATATAATACGAAGGAGAACAAGTTCGCTGATGTTAATTTTTACTCACCAACCACGTTTTGTGGTACAATACAAATTTCTTTGAAATTTTTAACGAAATACAAAATAAGAAATATGTACGATGTCATAAATTATACATTTAAAAACAAATACTGCGGAAAACTCAATCAGCTCCTTGTATAGAAGAATAATGCGATTTATCATTAACACGATGCAGAATAGAATACTAACGCTCCTTAAATAAAATGAAAAATTATTTAGCAATGCATTTCTTCCAAACAAACAAACAAATACATGATCCATATTTGTGCTGATCTTGATGAAACAAACACAGGGGATTAATAACTTTCAGAAAATTTTTATTTATTTGACTAACTGGCCAAAGTAGAAATAATTTTTATTATTCCACGATTGCGGTGCAAATTATAACGCATAAACAAAATCCAGTGCCATAATAAAGACATATTAATTTATCTCCAACACGGCTGCAATACATGTCACTTTTAGTTAGGTGGTCGGAACCCGAGAAATAGTCGTTTGACTTACAATATTCTCGAACATTATTAGCTCTTCCTGAAAACGGACTACAAGTATAAACTGTACTGAAAACGTTGAATTGTGTTTATATTGTGCTTAGATCCATTAAATTTATTTGCGTTTTTAACTTTAAAATTTCACTTAATGTTAAGATTAGCGGAGCAAAAGTGAAAATTTCCATAATTGTGAATAAGATACTTGTTAGCTAAATACAACACAATCGTTAGGAGAAAGAGTGTGTATTTTCTGTTCATTAGAATAATTTTTGAAACTCGTGAAGTGCAACTAAAGCCAAAATCTGCAAAACATTCAATTTGTATTTAACTTAAATATGGTTCTGAGAAACGTTAATTTAGAAAAACTTTTTTTGGGCATTAGAAAAATGTTATTGACACTCACGCGATTTTTCGAATTAGAAATAAAATAAGTGGTCGTCCGTTACTTTTTTTACTCTAACTTTAAAACTATATTCTATTTGATGTTGGATTTTCCAACTGTCACTGTCGGGTCATTAATTGATAAGTTTGGTGCCTTATGTATATTCGGCGTTTGCCAAAATAATGCCATTTAGTTAAATTTCTTCGCTAAGCTGATTGATTCGATGCAGAAAATTGCGTGCTGGTAACCAAAATCTATCACGCGAAATTATTCTGATTTTAAAATCATACTGTTTCATCCGCAATTATCTAATTTTGTTTTCGAAATGCGAATCTACCCCACAAAATATCAGTAAATTTGTAAGGGCTAGTAAAAAATTTTGCCGAAAAGATATTTTTAGTCTGCAGTCGAAATCAAGATAAAAAATCCATAATTTTCGTAAAAAATTGCGAACTGTGTATATCTTAACTGTGTATATATAATAATAGGGTATTCCACAAACAGCATTTTTGTAGTCATCTCAACAGTCCATTGTAGATTCACTTAAATGCATACTGACTAATAGGTAAATAAATTCGTCAGATGAAATAAGCACAGATTTATGCCTAGAGTCATATCTTAAAAGTGTAAAGTCATTTACAAAATTTGGAAATATCACGAAATATTGACAAAAGGTTGAATTATGTTTTTTAACCGTTTTAACAGTAGAAGAAGCATACATAACACTAAGTTAAGGCAACAGTCGAGATAAAACTGAAATTAAGAAGATAAAGAGCTAAATTAATTATAAGGTCTTGAACTATTTTAATTTTAAAATTGCTTGGCATCACTCATATATATATATGATTGATAAAAACAATTTTCCAATTAAAATATTTTAATAAAATTGTTAGTAGCAACAGATAAAAAACTACGTTCAGGTCAAACTATTTGGAAAGAACAAAATGCAAGAAAATAAGTGTAGTCACACATCGGAAACGAAATCAATTAAACAATTAACAGGATCACGTTATTTTTATGCAAAATTACACTGATCATGTAGTAGGTAATAATTATATATTAGCAAAATAATTTTAACCTGATGCTATATTTAGTGCAGTTTTACTAGAAATGCACACTTGTAATTGCATATTTTTTATGTCTTGGAAGAGTGAAAATTAAAAGGTACGATAAAAGCAAGCAAACAATTGCGTAAGAGATTCAAAAAGAGATGACGGAGATATGTAGTAGATATGCACTCATTCATTTCCACTTGACATATTAATTGTTAATTTTGTTGTGTGATGTACTTTCCAATGAAAGGGGCTTCAGCAAACAATTTAAATATCTGGAAAAATCAGGTAGACAGTGGATGCAAACATCTTGTAACGCACCACAAGTAAAAGGTATTTAATTGCCAGTTATAACAAAATTTGCAATTTAACTTGTTAATGGAGTAATATTTATTTTACCATGAATTATTGCACGATGTCTGAAGAAACTGCATGAGCTAATGTCATATAACTTTTCGCAGACCGTTTTTACTAATTCGTGTACATGTGCCGATTGCACCAATTTAAACAATTCGTGGCACTCGTTTTTCTTCTCCTCTTAGTAACAAACAAATTCTAATGATTATCACAAATATATTTTAACGCAAATGTGATTTAACCAAAATTCTAAACAAAATGTCTGCATGAAGAAAATCATTATTTCAATTTATAAAATTTTTAATGATATTCTGCTTATTTTGTTTTTTGCCGTTTGTTTTATTTTATCCTGCTTCATACAGGCGGAGAACAGCATAAAAGTTAATTAAACGATAGTAAATGCTTGCTTTGGCGATATTTTGTGTCATTCCACCTTCATTTAACAATTTGGTATGAGCATTATTTTAACTTTTGTTCAAAATGAAACAAAACCTAGACAAATGTCATTTGAATTCGTCTTTAAATGTTAGGCGACTTAAGCTTATGTTGCAGGAAATAATAAAATTGCAGGAAATGTGAGACATATTTATATTTTAAGAAGAGTGATTTTTTCAGAGAACGAATAATCTTTACACCTCATTATTTTTTTATTTTGTATATAATAGAATTTTTCATCTGGTTCCGGCATAATGCATGGAGCTGGCCTCTTTAAATTTGCTGAAAGTAAACGATCTGATTTCGTAGGTAGTGCGCGAATGGTTTCGTAATCTTCAATTGATTTACGCCCGTGGTACTTTCCGGCAGTGATCTATTCGGCTTTACTTCATTGGTATGAAATTATAATAATGAAAAATGTTGGCCAAATATAATGTTGCCCAAAGTTTAGTTATTACACCAGTATTGTCCAAAATAATATGTAAATTAATAATTTAGCTTATTTAATTTCTTCATGTTCTACTCTTAACTTCTAGAAAACATTTATTTTTTTTGATAGCTTATTTGAATAATAAATCTTACTCAACACATGAATAATAATCGACGCAATATAATCAGAGAAATATTAATCGGGAATAATTTGATTTTATTTTCTTCGCCGAAACAAATGCTTGTAAAAATATATCTTTTTATTGATAATGTAAACTTGGATAAATATTGACTATTTAAGCTAAAATTTATAAAAAGCCAGTCTATTAAAAACGTTTAAATGTTTATTTTTGTTTTGTAAGAGTTTAACTCAACTAGAATACATGTTGCAACATACAGCTTAAGCAATGCGCAACTTCTTTTCGCTTCCGACTTTAAAAGTGCCATGAAATTCGCTTGTTATGGGTAGCGGTTTTTGAAAGATGTTTCTTCGGCAATTGTGGTTAGTCGCAACCTAAATCAAGCGTCCTTTCATTTGTTTCTAAACGCAACCAGAGGTAACTAGCTACGTGCTGCTTGAGTTGTCCTTTGCAACATCTTTCATTAAAAACTATGTTAATAAAATTAGTTCGCACATGATTGGAATAAAAACCTGGGAAATTTGCGCGCACGTCTCCTTTTGTGTATGTGAATATGCCTCGAAATGTGCATTTCTTGTTGAATTTTGTATTAATTATATACTTAATTCAACTTTAGACCTTTTTTCTGTTAAAAATAAACAATATCACTTACCAGATTTTGAAGCCGAGTTGAGTGATGGAGAATAGAAAAACTAGTTCTTGAAGTGAGTTGTATAGAACGGCTTCATTACAATGATATAGTTTATTACTAAATTTATTTCTCAATTTTAATATTTAAAATGTAAAAAATATCTGAAATGTGAAGAATATGCAGTATTTGTTCATTTTCGCTCCCAATTCAATAAAGGAAATCCACACTCAGCTTAGTTCACATAAAAGTACCACTTAATTTATAAACATCCATCTTCATTTACAATAATTATTTGCGCGGGTGGTGGTAACAATTCTTTAAATCAAGTTTGCGGCTTGAAGTAAACACCAATCCCATTGTATTTAACCAGTCTTCGAACAACATAACAAAACTACCGCCAGCCGCAACGCACTGACGCGTTTCGACCTTGCCGTCGTACTCTGATGATGATCAAGGAAAGTCGAAACGCGTCAGTGCGTTGTGGCTGGCGGTAGTTTTGTTATATTGTTCGACGACTGGTTAATTACAATGGGATTGGTGTTTACTTCAAGCTCACAAACTTGATTTAAAGAATCCATCTTCATTATTTGAAAACCTGGCAACAAATAGGGAATTTTAGGTTGGTTTGCAGTTTTCTAGCTCTTTATAATTGACATTTATGGTAATCATTGCTTCATTTATATCTTTATCAGTAAATTATTACTGGCCATGAATAGTTGATTATTTCATCTGCTCTGATTGTCATTCTCGAAGTTGAATAACAATCGTTCTGCATTTATTTTCGTTTTTACGCATTATAAAGAAAATTGACGAATACCTGTTTTCTTAAATATAGTAAAAATGCTCTATCCTGTAAAAAAGCTCTACTATAGTAATCGGTGTATGGGGAAAAGAAGTGAAACAAAATTACCTATTGCACAATCTACGAATATGATTTGCCAAACTACTCTGCAGAATTTTGATTTTTATAGCTATCTGACTTTTAAACTTCAACTATGCCACAAATTTTCGTTATTCATCTTATCATGAACATAATTTCTCTATGCACTTATCAAATATATAAGAAGTACTTTTTTCTGAAGAGGTAATGCTTCAAAATTCATCCTCATCTACTAAAATAATGTTGGACTTTTAATCAAAGGTTTTTATATCACACAATAAACTATAATGACATATTAAGCGTGCTTTAACTATATATATATATATATATATATATATATATATATATATATATATATATATATATATGTGTGTATGTATGTGTATTAACCACTTGATGAGCAATAGTTTTTCCCTATTGCCCAAATGCCGTTTAATTATAAATATTTTATGTATAAAAATCATTTCATTTATTTATGAAATAAAGAAACTGACACGACAATTATACGTTATGTTTGCAGTTTATTTAAAATAGACGTGTATCCAATAAACTGTTTGTGCAGCAGAATGGCAATGTATGCAAATTTTTATTTACTCGTATTTTTTTCACATTTAATAACTAATTAATGGCTAGAATCGTTATTCATATCGCAGTAAGCTGCATTTATCATTACGTTTCGCATTTTGAGGCTATGTTGGTTTTCTACGCAAATTCGTTTAGCTTGTGTAAGTCAATAAAAGTTATCTGTACAGCCATGTATTATTAGAAATAAAGAAAACGACCGGACGGATTTCGAGCGTCATGGGAAGTAATGGTGAGTAACGACGATTTGTACGAGAATGACGCAATCATTGCCAAATCTACAAAAATAAAGATTACCAGGAACGACGCCTATATGCACCGTGCTAAATTTGTGTGTCATTTCACAAAGCAGAAACAAATAACTATCAAATTGATCTAATTTTTCAATGCAAAATATGCCAGAGGCTGTATAAATTGCGTAATGAGCTAAACTTATGGTAAACAGGAACAATGGATAAACACTAATTACGATGTATTTAACCAGTCGTCGCTAAACATAGCAAAACTACCGCCAGTAACACACAATGGCGTGTTTCGATCTTTCATAAACATCATAAGAGTACTACGGCAAACTGATTAGCGCGGTTCAATCCGCATTGCAAATAGATGGAAAGCAAGCTTAGATATGCGAATCTCACATCAAGTAGTCTCGCATAAATTGTACTTGACAGGAAATGCCAGCTGCACAATTTCTTTGCAGTCACGAACTTTAACTGTTTGCAGTTTTCGCCACAAATATATGTAGTGAATCCATTTAGATAAAACGGGATTGATTTTTAGTTCAAGCTCGCAAACTTGATTTCAAAAATTGTTACCACCACTCGCTCAGCCAATTAACGTTATATTAGATTGGATATTTTTTTCTGAGTTGTTTGCCAAATTATTTCTGGTTAAACAGTAAAAAGTCTGGGTTCTAATATAATGTACAGGAGATGTAAATACAATTTAACAATAATTGATTGTGCGAGTGGTGGTAACAATTATTTAAATCAAGTTGGCGAGCTTGAAGTAAACACCAATCCCATTGTATTTAACCAGTAGTCGAACAACATAACAAAACTACCGCCAGCCGCAACGCACTGACGCGTTTCGACCTTCCATGATCATCATCAGAGTACGACGGCAAACTGATTTAAACCTGATTTAAAGAATTGTTACCACCACCCGCGCAATCAATTAATGTTAAATTGTATTGCCTATATATGTATATGTGGCGAAAGCTGCAAACAGTTAATGTTCGTGACTGCATAGAAATTGTGTAGCCGACATTTCCAGTCAAGTTCAATGTATGCGAGATGCTAGAGGTGAGAGCCGCATATCTAAATTTGATTTCCATATATATTAAATGCGGTTTGATCCTCGTTAGTCAGTTTGCCGTCGTACTCTGATGATGATCATGGAAGGTCGAAACGCGTCAGTGCGTTGCGGCTGGCGGTAGTTTTGATATGTTGTTCGACGACTGGTTAAATAAAATAGATGTAAATCTTTACAAAAAACCTTTGAAACACAAATATACAAATTAATGCCTTAAGTTCACCTGGCTACGCATACCTTCTTCAAAGATATTCCTAAGATTAAATTTACAGAAAATAAAATTGTCGAATTTTTTAGTGCGAGTCCCATAAAAATGGTTGACTTGCATGCGCCAATTTGTTATTTAAATGCCTATTTGTTAAAAATTAATTTTTTAATAAATTTACGTTATATTGCTTTTGTGATTTTAGAAATGAGATTTAAAAATTACCTGAACTTGTGCAGATGGAAAGGATATATTCGGAATTTCTTGTTCCCTCACTAATTCTTTAATAATAATGAAACTTAAATAAAATTCTTTTCCAACGTTTTCCTAAAAACGATGTTATGCGTTTAAAAGATATTAGTCTTCTGCATAAATAGAAAATACTCGCAAATAAATTATTGTTTTGATTTTATTTAAAAAGTGATATTATATTTATCAAATATAAAAGCGTGTAAAATAAACCTAAGATTACAATTTAAGCTTTCTTCTAAGCTAAATTCTTCCTTAAAGGGAATATAAAGAGAATTATTTAGGGACATGCTTATTTACTGCAAATAATGACTAGCAAACGTCTAGAATTTTTTATGAAATGTATCGCTATTTCGCAATAGATAACTTTATCTTGTATTTTATAATTGTTTTTATATTATAGGAGTATTTACGCAACCAAAATTAACGAACGCAGAACTATACTTGTGTACTTTGAACTGAAATTACACAATATTATCTAAGCGTTTAAAATGATGAAAGCCGGAACAGTATTTATTTATATTTCATTTTTGTAATTAAAAATTGGTGTAACAGGGCACGCGCAATTCTAATGTCATGTTTTCAAAAATACTGCTGTAGCAAGAATTATCGAACGTTTTATGTCATGTCGAACAGCGAATATGTCAATGTTCTAGTATACAATAAATCAGTATACAAAACATCAAAACAACAAACGCTTATTAAAATTACTGATTTATTAATGCGGGGTATTTTTACATGTATTTCATTATTGTTAATGAAGATGGACAAAGATAAAATGCTTTAGGATTTTACAATTTTGAGCAATATGTTTAGTATTTTTGCGAACGCTTAAATCGGTTGTTTAACACGCTGTGTTTTATTGACTTATTTCTTTCGAGAGAGTTTATGACAGAACCTACACCGAAAGTAAACAAAAACTGGACAGTATGTTTATTACTTACCAATTTACCAATTTTCACAACGAGAAATTAGATGCAGTATTTATCATACAAAACAGTTGAAATCAGTTCTGTACATAAGGTACAAACAATGGCATAAATCATTGGAGCCTTTCACAAACATAAAATATATTCTTTAAATAACGTTTGCAAAACAAAGAAGAACTGATGTGAGTTGCTAGAACTGGTGCGTTTAATCCTTCCATAATGATCATGAGGGTACGACGATACAATAACGAACGAGGATTAAGCCGCAGTGCACATAAAACATAAGGTTAATTTAGTATGCTGCTCTCATGTCTAATAGTCTAATTATTTACTGATGATGTAAAATTAAATATGATTTTCAGTATTCATAAAAATTTTATCTATGTACCAATTATAATAAGCAGTTATATATATATATGTATATATATATATATATATATATATATATATATATATATATATATATATATATATATATAATTTTCTTCTTAAAAAGAAAAAACACATTAATACCAAAGTAGATAATGCCCATTTATTTCTAGAATACTAAAGTTCATTTTATAATCTTTCATTTATATACATATTTGTCTTTCATTTAAATAAGTGGATGCCAACGAGTCTGACACGGTTTTTCTTCTATTTCTTGTTTGGGTTGATTAATAAGTATGTAAGTGTCTATGTGTGTCTATTTGCGTGTAACGAGTTTTCTCACTGTATTGAAAAAATACGTCTGAGACTTGGTCATTCTTGTTCTTGTAGATTGAGATTTAACTAACTTGTAGCATTGTTGGCTGTTACATGCAAGAATGTTATTTTCCCGAGTGTCATCTTTCTTTTTGCCTTGCTCTTGAATTTTATTATGTCCCCTAGATAAACGGGAGATGATGGACATTTTGAAGAGTTGAACGCTCATATTTTCTTGAAATTTCTGTCGCTGTTGACAATGGTTGTGTACGGTATGTGTAGCTGTATTTTTCTTCTTCAGTTTGTTGTCATTCCGATCTAATGTTTGATGAGTCTGGTCGAGGGGGTGTTTGATCTTACCTGAATGCTAAGTGAATAATGGAAAATTCATTCAGTGTGAATTAAAAATTCTTAGACATGGGAGGTACAGGAGCATTTAGGATATAATGATCGTCTGTTATTGTTTGTTTTTATAGTAGTGATCAATGAAACCTGGCTGTTATTTTTTAATGTAATGATTACATGGCTTTGCCTAGAATAATATCCATTATTGCATAAAAACGTAATTTATTCTTGTAGGTGTTCATATTTAAATACTATTTTTGCGGAGAACTTATATATATGCAAGTATGTATTAGGTGTTGCGAACCTAGTGAAAAATTAGTTCAGTTGTGACCAGAAGGATAAACCAAATGCAGCATGAACGGTAAGTATAATCTCATACACATTCGTTTCGTGCTTACTGGCGACTCATGAGTGGGTGCCGGTATTACGCCCTTTAACCACTATAAATTTGGGTGAGGAATGTGAACTAGAAGATTGTACTATCCTATCATCCAACATACCTCACAAAAATAAATAGTGGTTAAAGGGCGTAATACCGGCTCCTACTGATGAGTCGGCAGTAAGCACGAAACGAATGTGCATGAATTTATACTTTCCGTTCATGCTGCCTTTGGTTTATCCTTCTGGTCACAACTGAACTAATTTGTTACTAGGTTTGCAAAGCCTAATACATACTTGGTGTTCATATTTGTTTGACCAATGACATGAAAAATATTAAAATAAATGGTTGTGAAGTGAGCGCAGATTATCAATCATTGCAAACAGAAATTTTGCATGAGCTTTGACAGTCATATTTACGCTTGTAAACGTTACTGCGTCATTAGCAAATTAGACAGCTAAAGCTAAACAACAACAAAGATTCTTTCGTCAACTTTGAAACAAAAATAAATACCTAAACAAATATTTGTTGCGTGAGGGGTGATAACAAGAATTTTTAATCAAGGTTGCTATCTTGATATGAACACCTGACTCTCTAACCACTGAGCCGGGTGCCTCAGTGTTTAGAACACCAAATTCCAAAGCAGAATTTCTCAGGTCCGATCCACGACCGCGGAAATTTCTTAAAATTACGTGATAGGTACCCAATAAGGACGATACAGGTCAACTGTATGAATTACTTTTTCCACACTATGTAATACTTAGTTTATGCTGACAAATATTTTTTAAAATAATGTATCAGGTGTTCATATTAAGATCGCAACCTTGATTAAAAGTAAAAATGTGTACCGTCACATTTAATTAGCTTGAGTGCGGATAAAATATTTCTAAATTTTAAGGACGTCGACAACACTGACTATGAACTTAATAGCATTAATTTAAAGTTTGTGACTGCTTCCAACTAAGGCCGAGTAATTTATTAAAAATGGTAAATGCAAATATACTTTTTTTATTTTTGAAATCCAGTCAACTTTGTCGTCAAAATTGATTTTCTTTCTACATAAAATGTAAACTTGAAGTCGACATACTATGATAAAAAGGAGTTTTTGCAATGGATTTGGAATCAATCAGGAAATACTCATGAAAGAACGACGTTATTATTAAAACTAATCCAAAAATGAATTGAAATTCATTTTAAACATGGATAATGCAATTAACTTAACCGGATAATTACAACATGAACAAGCCAATACACACTTTTGCCTAAGTTAATGCAATATGCATAAAGGAATGGATCAAATAAACTAGTTTTGAAAAATAAAGAGATTTTTTTCAAATTTTTTTACTGATATTATGCGTAACGATATATATATATATATATATATATATATATAAATATAAATATATATGTGATCGTTATAGTCAATACATAGCCAATTCGTGCAATCGTCCGGTTTTTAACTTACTTGGCTTTACACAGACATTGCTAGAAGTGCAGCGCAAATGTATCCAACGCAGAAGCATTCGGTTCATGCTTATTCAACTCAATTTCTATACCATAGAAACTGCACAATGTAAGATATCGCAAGTTTTTTCCGAATTTCGCTTTCTCGTTCAGTCTCTCCTTCAGCTAGATATGAGTAACTACTCCTTTCAAAACAGAAGTTCCGTTCGTATAATGCCGCGATTTGATTTTGTAGTTTGTCAGTATAACATTAACATTGTATAGGATAATAGCTGAAGTTCATCAACCAGATTGGTTTTGCACTTTTTAGGCACCAATTACTAATTCGTCCAGCGTTAATTTATTTCAGAAACTTGCAACACCCTGGCGAATAACCAATTAGGACGAAACCCATGTGGTTGTTTTTTTTCTATTCAATCCTTTATGCAATTTCATTATCATGCCACTAACCATTATGTTATCTGATCCCGCTATGATATCTAATCAAAATAAATTCTAATGGTTGAAAGGTTTCTGTCTTGTAATGGAAAAGCGCATTGAATATTTGAAAATTAATTTAAAGATCGATACTTAATAGTATCCACTGTAAGAATAAACTGAGCATAACCAGAAGATGCCGAATAAATGAATATTTCTTTCAAAACGCGGCTTTGGTGAAGGGTTGGAGGAGTACAAAATCGCAAACCAAATACTCTCTCACGGCGGTATTTATGTCAACTACACGATATCAACATAACTGGTCAAATTGGTGAAATTTGCACGTTTTCGTTATAGCAATTCGTCTGGTGGCAAGTTCGTGCTCCATAATAAGAGTCTTGGCATGGATAATTTAAAATTAAGGTCAAGAGCAGTACCGAATAAGATCTACCTGAAGTATATACTGAACAAAACCATAAGTTGGTTTATAACTGGAGATTTCATGCAATGGGCGGCTTTGGTGTGTTGCAGGCCGAAGTGTGTGATTTGGAACCAAATTCACACCAGATGCGGCAAAACTCGAAATTACCTCAACTTCCAAACTAGAATAAAAACGGTCAAGTTGATGAATTGTACAATTGTTAGTTTTAACCAGCAATATATAACCAAATCTTGACAGGAAACGTTTATTCTACAGTTTATATATATATATATATATATATATATATATATATATATATGCTGTCTAATGGAAGGATTACGGTTATATAAATTTCATCATTAAAAACTAAACATTGAATCAGGTAGCAAGGACAAGTCATCTAGTAGAACTGTTTTGTCCTTATTGAGAACTACTCAGATAATGTCTATAATTTTCTTCTAATCAAACTCGACCCGGGGCACAAAAGCTTCGGTTTCTGTTGTCTTATCCACCACAACAGCCATGTCGCGTACAGCAGGCGGTTCGAATTTATATACCAACATTTATTCTAGGTAGCGTTTCCTTCGGTTGGAAAATTTTTGTCACCTCTTAAAATTTGAATTTGTAACTAGCCCCCTTACAATCTATAATTACACGACTGACAATATGTCATTTCGGAAATTTATATTAAGTTTAAGAATAATAGACGAACCAATTACCTCCCAACAAAAAATCCTATGTACCAATTACAACATGTAAAAGATTGTCAAGATAAATTACGTGAAAATTTTAATAGAACATGTCCTGCGATTTTTCAATAATGAAAGCTATCATGAATGAAATTATTTGAAAATTGAAAGGATGGGATTAATATCAAATTTAATCGCATCACATAACCAATGCACAAAGCAGGGACAACAATTTTCATCAAAATTCTGAATTCAGAAGCCGTAAAATTCATTTAAATTCTGCTAGTTGGATGTTGGACAACGAGCCGTATCTGTAGATCGGCACTGTTACAAAACATATTTAAACGCAAACATTGTTTTGAAAGCATTCGAGGTTTCCTTTTCTTTAATTAAAAATTAAATTTTTGATTTCCGTTATCCAAATGCAACTCGACATTATTTAAATAATCGTTTCGGATAATCCCTTATTGTTAACCGCTGAATTGAAAGCTTTATCTGCAGGTAATGGGTGGATAGATAAGCAAAATAGATCGAAAAGTGAAACTGAATCGTTTTTTAGGCTTAATTATATTTTTGTTAAACCGAAAATGGATTTTTATAGCATCATGCTGTCAAACTATAGATTCTTCATCCTTTTTATATGAATATTGAATGAATTAATTTGTTTTTTTTCATTTTTATTCCCACATTTTTATATCGTTCAACACAATCAAACTTTTCAAAATATATTATTCTTTATCCATTTTTATGTCTGAGTATTGTGTGATTTTGATTATACTACGTTTTTTCTTTAAGCATAGTAATTCCTATTGATCACTTATATAAAACTCATACATTAAAAATATAATAAACTTTGCCCCTTTTACCTTCAGTAATTTGATTTACTTTTAATTCGATGCTTTATGTAAGAAGCTGTTATCTATTTTAAGCACTTTTCTTCAATTTTTGACTTTAAAACATAATGTATAAAAATGCAACTATTTCGGGGGTATTCTACATCTTAAATTCTATCATCTTCTATAACAAATAACTCATTAAAGAAATGATGAGAAGCTTTAGGTCAGAATGGAATTATAATACTAGAAAGTGATTAACTCACTCTCTCTATTTCTCTTTTTCTCGGTCTGTCTGTAGAGGGTTTTTTTTACTAAAAATAAATTTTTTATGAGGATTTATGTTTTTAGCTTTCATTCTATGCATATAGTTTAAAAGACTCGTTAGCCCACAGTGTGATATTCTCGAAAGGCCCGGTCTGGTCGTAAAAATTTTATTTTATATTTTCATTTTATTAATCAACAAAGAAGCAGTTACTTTTCACCTTCAAATATAAACAAAATCGGAAATTGAAACGAGGTTAGAATGGGATTTAAGGAAGCTTTCAATAGTCTACGTGTATTGCCAAAATTCAGGCTCAATTGCAAAACTAACTTTTTCTACTTACACAAATCAGATTTCAATTAGTGTATTCCCAAAGCTTCATTAATAGCTAACGCAATTCGGCTTTTACATTGAGTAAGAATCTTGATGGTATTATTTGTGCCGTTGCTCAAGTGGCTTTAGCATTCAATATGACACAAGAATTCACATTACGGCAAACATTAATTCCGCCTTTTAATCAGCTAGTCAATAGGTTTACGCCGTTTGATTCATACCTTGGACATTTGCATAGATAAGTGATAATTGAGATCATTACGCACGTTAAAATGACTGATAAATGCGTCACCCATTATAAGGTAGTTTGAAGACAAAGAATATTAAAATTAACACGCTTGCGCTGAATCAAATTGCGACCACACATATGCAAAGGCAAATCCCATTATTACAACTTCAAAATTTTTTTCACTGGGTATTGCATTGATGATACTTATCAAATGGAATAACAAAACTAAGTTATAATTATTTGAAGCGCTGCTAGAAGAAACACATTTCAGTCTGATTTATGAAGACAGCAAAACGCCAGTTTGTGCAATGAGCATAAACTCGGTGTGATGCACAAAAATTATTTGACGTTCCCTTATTTCACATCATTGGTCGCAGGATATTTCCGTGCGGTTTGTTTTTAGGATACATATGAATATCATGTATACTTTTTAATTAAGCCATTAATATGCATTTCTGTTTTTAACTGAGAAATAAATCATATGAGGAATTATGCGTTTATTTTAAAACTGGTAAATGCAACGAAGTTAAAAATTGACCTTTTTTAACTTTGTTGTACCCACCCGCTTTCTAATAAATTTTTACTTTCAAACATGAATTGTTTCCCAACTAAAATTATATATGATTATATTTCGTTGCATAAAATAGAGAGGAAAATTAGAACGAAATGTTGTCTGAATGTGTTAATTTTCAGTGGTCTATGCAAATTTGAACAGTATAGTGAATGTCATTAAAGCTCACAATCCGACATTTTTTCAGTTCAGTTG
This sequence comes from Eudiplozoon nipponicum, assembly GCA_029291075.1. Lineage (NCBI taxonomy): Eukaryota > Metazoa > Platyhelminthes > Monogenea > Mazocraeidea > Diplozoidae > Eudiplozoon > Eudiplozoon nipponicum. The sequence continues at coordinate 22,647 of JAQBSW010004856.1, read as the reverse complement.
TATTATCCTGCTTTTATAATAATTCATCATTCAGAATTTCATACAAATCATTTTATCAAGCAGAAATGACGAATAGCCAACACGTCCACTAAACTAGCCATTAGTAGCCATAGACCTACATCTGACTAACAAAAAGTATACAATGAATAATTTATCTGAATTACAACAAGATTCAGATAAATGGGGGATCTTTTTTAGATGTATGGATGCATTAAGCAAATTATAGATAATGTTTCTGCATTCTTTAATCGCTCATCGATAATTAAGTTCGAAGTCTATATTTATTTTTTTTCAGATTGAATTAAGTAAAATTAATTATTCGGATTTCATGCGAAATTTTGTAAAACTAATTGTTTGCAAACATTTGAAGAGCAGTTTCATTTTGAATTATTTTGTCAAACCGCCTATTCACCACATAAACTAGTTCTATTTTCCTGTTCTACATGCAACCTCTCTCAAATTAGCACAGGTTTCATCTTAACTCCTAAAATGTATTTAATGTCTGGTGTCAATTATATTTCAGGAATACCCAAACCTTGCAATCGTTAACAAATTAGAGCCATCACTTTTATTTGCCCTACTGCAATAAACTTAACATTAACGAATTTAAATGCGCAATACCCACATCAAACCAAATGCAATAGCCAGACATGACGATAAGAGATCCACTTCGCTCGCTTCCAGTGTGGGAAGCCCTAAATAGAGCCATTTGAGCGCTCTCGGCAGAATGTTGGCCACAGCAACTTGCTGCCAAATCACCATATTGGTCCCACTTGTGTCAATTTATCGCGAACCGATTTGTATGCGCAGTCGCCACATCAAAATGTGCGCAACAGTCAAAAATGACGGTGAGGGAATCACTCCGCTCACTTTCTGTGTGGACTTTTACTTCTGCAACTACAAGCCCTAAATAGAGCCAATGGAGCGCTATCAGCATAAATGTTGGCCACTGCAACTTGCTGCCAAATCACCATATTGGTCCCACTTCTATCAACCTTGCGTTAACCGAATTATGTGCGCATTAGCCACGGCCCGCTATGCGCAACATCCGGAAATAGTGGCAGGCGAACTACTCCGCTTGTTTTTTTAGTAATCATTCGTGGCCTCAGAACGCCCATCTCAATTCAATTTCTCACTATTAGACATAAACCATCTTTAATTTCGTGAATTTGCGAGGGCTATTTTATGATCTCCCTGTAAGTAAAGCTGATATGTAGGGCATATCAGAGTTCAAAATTTTTGTTTCATATATATCTTAACGAAATACGATCAAATCTGCAGTTTAGTTATTCATCTGTGTTCACAATAACATGACCAAACCTTTTAGGTAATCGCAAGAAGCCATTTTACAGGACGCGTGCTTTATTTTGATAAATTATTTATAGAAGTTTGCTCGTATAAAACGTCTCTTTGGTAGAAAAAATTTTAAATGATTAATTATTACTCCTTAACTTTTAAAGCTTAACTTCTGCTAGCATCGTTCTTCCGAGTCTGCCAAATCTTTATTCTTGCAATTCTGTGTAGACTTTCTCTTGTGCAATCGCATGCCGTGAATGTAGCCATTAGAGCGTTCTTGGCCTCAAAGTTCGTCACTGCAACTTGCCACATCACCATATTGACAACTTATCTCTGGCTAAGAATCTTAACACGAGAGTAAACTAATTTTGATCGGCAATTCAGCACGCAACTTCACTGTGCTCTGAATTCTTCTTTTCGTCGAATATAATGTCATTGCCAACAGCCACATTCTGTTGAGTTCTATCTAGTAATATTTAGCAGCCACTTTATTTGGTAAGCATAACACATACGTGTTTACTCAACAAGGCATGCCTTCTGCTCTAACTTCGTATCTTCACGGAACTCCTTCTCAAACACAATGTATTTTACATGCATATCTTTAAAGTAGCTTGTCTTTCATTTGGTTCATTTAATAACCTTATTTTCCGTTTTCTGATATAAACTGACATCTTAAAAGTTGAATAAATAACCGTTCATTTGCTCACTAGCCTACGTAAAAGTTAAATTTCGTTTCGGTTTGTAAATTTTTACCACAGAGAGTCTGTAGGCCTATTTTTCTAAATGAAAAAAATTATTATTATCCTTATTGTCATTATTGTTGTTGTCATTATTATTATTGTTATTGATATTATTATTTTAATTGTTTGTATTATTATCATAAATTTTGTTCAAAATAGCTTTAACAAAACATTTTCAAACTATTTGGACCTTTTTAATACTTTCAGTGTAATGTTACGCAAATTCCATTTGAATAAAGAAGCACTTACAAAATTCGTATAAGTAGCAAAATCTAACATATAGGATAATGTAGCAATATAGAATAGGTTAGTCATTATAAATAATTTGATTGAAAATAAATGAAAACGGAAGAGAATTCAGAATGCATTTACTTAAATTAAAATTTAAAATGAACAAAGGCATGTGTCGCGCTATTCTAAAAGAAAATCTTAGTAAGCGATTTCATTTCCTGTCTAAACTTTAATTAAATAGAAATATCTTTTTACGTTTTTTTTCAAAGGAGGCTAATGCTTAATGTAGCAAATTGTGTCGATACTACTTTGTTTAAAATAATCAGTTTCTAAAGTTGGCTTCATATGATTAGTTTATGATCCCAATTTACAAGGAAAATGCAAATTCACTTAATATCTTTCTGTTCAATTAATGTCCAAAAGCTGGGCTTCATCACACGGAAAAAAGACGTCCTAATTTGAGAAAAATGGATATGTGGAACATGTAGCACTTCGAACTTTTCGCATCAGACACCACGTCTTTTGTGTTGTTAATGTTCGCATTAAAAAATTCTGACGAAAAACATAGCATCGTGTCATTTCGAAGACAGAGATTTCACCTTTATTAATATTTGATAATTATTGATGCTACTTGAGCTATGATGCTACGCGATTAATAAAAGAATGTGAGACAGACATTTCAGTTCATTCTACCCCGTGCATATGTGTTATTTATGATTATGAACAATATAATTTATAATTATTTGAGATAAAATGGGACGCATACTTATATATATTAGTAAATAAAATTTAAACTTTTCTGATTTTGACAAGATGTTGAGCACGTAAAAACGCAAGAATTTTTTTACACATTTGCTTTGGTATATGCGATTTCATCGTAATGTTATTTGAAAAATATTGATTTTTTGTGAGGCGATGGGATTTCAGTTCTGTAGTTAATATGAATTTAAATAGAAATATATTATACTAACGTATAATAGAACGATTTGGTTAGGTAAAAATTGTGTACACACTATATATTTAATGGAGGTAGTAAATGGAATTAATCTTGTGTATCAGCTTCATCACTGGTAGCCATACATCAGTAGCAGCCGGATTTGCTGTGTCCGTGGATCGTTTTTTGGTGTATTGGTCACAAAACTGTTAATTAGGCCTAACGGCCACACATCCACGAATAACATATACCTTTCGTTCGTAAAATCTTTTATTTTTATAATTTTTTGCTTCATATATTTACACCTGGGTCTCGATTTTGAGCTTAAGTTACAAATAATCAACTTCAATCTGCTTGAATAAGACATGCATATCAGAACTTGGTGAAATGACATTGCATTGAAATGTATGAACATTATATTGTTTTATTTATGATGTTGGTTTAACTCTAGGAAATAACCACGTGGATTTACATGATGGGAAGACTGACCGAAACGTACGTTAGACTATGCCTGAGTTTTACCTAAAATAGGCCTATTTAGTAGCCAATCGAATGTTTTAATCTAATTTGAAGCAAATGATATTTGGTTAAATTTCTAGCTGACTAATTGTTCTGGTAATTCTGCAGTCTAATGAGGGAGTATAACTCTATGAAATTTAGCAGTTTTTTTAATTTTGATGAATCCCTTCATTATATATCACGTACTCTTTCATCGGCTCGGCACTCGAGATCTCTAAGGCGCTTTAGTGACAGCGATTAAAAGAGGCGCATACTTCTGAGCAAGCAAGTATGTATTAGGTGTTGCGAACCTAGTAACAAATTAGTTCAGTTGGGACCAGAAGGATACACCAAAGGCAGCATGAACGGAAAGTATAATCTCCTGCACATTCGTTTCGTGCTTACTGGCGACTCATCAGTAGGAGCCGGTATTACGCCCTTTAACCACTATATATTTGGTAGAAGAATGGGGAATAATAGGACGGTACAATCTCCTAGACGAATGTGTAAACCTGTAATAGTGAATCTAACATAATCTAAAGTCAACGACAATGCGACTTCAATGCTAACTCACACTATATAATATATATACTGAGTCTGTAAAGGATACTAACACTATGGCTATTGTGTTAGTAACCGATACCAACATTATTGTACCGAAAAGGTACATGCTACTAACACTATGGTTTCCAAGTCGGAACATGGTACCAACATGATGGATATCAATTTATGCTATAGCTCACCGAAATTGAGAATTAAAACAATTTCTGAACACCTGTTATTCCAGTAAATCCATACACCCTGGCCTTGATCGATATCAGTTATCACATTTCACGGTAAGCATGACATCATTCAATTCGATATATAACAGTTAAATACTGTTTGTTGCGCAGAACTAATTATATGCAAGTATGTATTAGGTGTTGCGAACCTAGTAACAAATTAATTCAGATGTGACCAGAAGGATAAACCAAAGGCAGCATGAATAGAAAGTATAATCTCATGCATATTCTTTTCGTGCTTACTGGCGACTCATCAGTTGGAGCCGGTATTACGCCCTTTAACCACTATATATTTTGGTCAAGAATGTGGGATAATAGGACGGTAAAATCTCTTAGACGAATGTGTAAACCTGCAATAGTGAAGCTAACATCATATAGTCTACGACAATGCGACTCCAACACCATCTCACACTATATAATATACATGCCGAGTCTGTAAAGAATACTAACACTATGGCTATTGTGTTAGTAACCGATAACAACATTATTGTACCGAAAAGTTACATGTTACTAACACTATGGTTTCCAAGTCGGAACATGGTACCAACATGATGGACATCAATTTATGCTATAGCTCACCGAAATTGAGAATTACAACAATTTCTGAACACATGTTACTCCAGTAAATCCATACACCCTGGCCTTGATTGATATCAGTTATCACATTTCGCGTTAAGCATGACATCATTCAATTCAATTTATAACAGTTAAATAATGTTTGTTGCGAAGAACTAATTATATGCAAGTATGTATTAGGTGTTGCGAATCTAGTAACAAATTAGTTCAGTTGTGTCCAGAAGGATAAACCAAAGGCAGCATGAACGGAATGTATAATCTCATGCACATTCGTTTCATACTTACTGGCGACTCATATGTATTGAATTGAATGATGTCATGCTTACCACGAAATGTGATAACTGATATCGATCAATGCCAGGGTGTCTGGATTTACTGGAGTAACAGGTGTTCAGAAATTGATGTAATTCTCAAATTCGATGAGCTATAGCATAAATTGATATCCATCATGTTGGTACCATGTTCCCACTTGAAAACCATAGTGTTAGTGACATGTACCTTTTCGGTACAATAATGTTCGTATCGGTTACTAACACAAAAGCCATAGCGTTAGTATCCTTTACAGACTAGGTATATATATATATATTACATTGTGTGAGTTAGTGTTGGAGTCGCATTGTCGTAGATTATATGACGTTAGTTTCACTATTGCAGGTTTACACATTCGTCTAGGAGAATTTACTGTCCTATTATCCAACATTCTTGACCAAAATATATAGTCTTTAAAGGGCGTAACACCGGCTCCTACTGATGAGTCGCCAGTAAGCACGAAACGAATATTCATGAGATTATACTTTCAATTCATGCTGCCTTTGGTTTACCCTTGTGGTAACATCTGAATTAATTTGTTACTAGGTTTGCAATATCTAATACATACTTGCATATAATTAGTTTTTCGCAACGAACAATATTTAACTGTTATATATTGAATTGAATGATGTCGTGCTTACCGCGAAATGTGATAACTGATATCGATCAAGGCCAGGGTGTCTGGATTTACTGGAGTAACAGGTGTTCAGAAATTGTTGTAATTCTCAATTTTGGTGAGCTATAGCATAAATTGATATCCATCATGTTAGTACCATGTACCGACTTGGAAAGCATAATGTTAGTAAAATGTACTTTTTCAATACAATAATGTTGGTATCGGTTACTAACACAATAGCCATAGTGTTACTATCATTACAGACTCTATATATATATATATATCTATATATATATATATATATATATATATATATATTATATAGTGTGAGTTAGCGTTGAAGTCGCATTGTGTAGACTATATGATGTTAGCTTCACTATTGCAGGTTTACACATTCGTCTAGGAGATTGTGCCGTCACTATTATTCCACATTCTTCTACCAAATATATAGTGGTTAAAGGGCGTAATACCGGCTCCTACTGATGAGTCGCCAGTAAGCACGAAAGGAATGTGCATGAGATTATACATTCCGTTCATGCTGCCTTTGGTTTATCCTTCTGGTCACAACTGAACTAATTTGTTACTAGGTGCGCAACACCTAATACATACTTCCATATAATTATTTCTTCGCAACAAACAGTATTTAACTGTTATATTCTGAACAATCAATTTGAAAAAAACTGATTTTTTGCCTCAATTCCGAGTAAATCCAATAAGGAACATTTAAACTGTGCTGATCCTTTTAGGTTACGTCATTTGAAAAAAATTACTTGTTTCACCAACGAACCAAAGCGAAGTCTTCTTTCGGTTTTATAAGAAGATATGTGTTTTAAGAACTATGTTAAATATTACAAGCAATCCACATGTTTTATGCTTGTTTGAGAAGCCGAAATCCGATGTGTTAATCTTTCGTAGCGTTCAAGATGCTGTCTGGGAAGCAAACGCCTGCAGTTACCCGTAGCAAAACGGAAGGTAGCCTACCAATGAGTGCACGAATATTCGTAAGGAAATAATTTGGATCACAAAGAGCAGAATTTCAATGGCATTTTTGCTGCCACAAATCTTCGGTTAGATCAATTGATACAACCGTTAGTTCATTCGAGTTACGATCATGTATGTATGACTGGTCTGATTGATTACTTCAATCACAGTTTCGATGATGATATAATCACCTGACTCATTATGTACATAGAATTGACAGTGTAAAATAAACATTTTTTAGTGTACAAAAGGCAGGGTGGCCTATTGGTTAAATCAACACTTTCCCAAGCAAACTTGCCCAGGGTCGAGTCCGGTCCGCAGCAAATCCTGGATAGTATGTGATTAGCTCCCAATAAGCAGGAAACATGTCTACTGGAATGAATTTCCTTTTCTACACTATAAACTGTTTAATTTAAAACTGACAAATGTATGCTCATAATTGATCAAGTGTTTTTATTAAGATCGCAACCTTGATTGAAGTAATTTATATCGAGGTCGATAATCAACAAGCCGATTTCAATTCGACAACAATGCGCCTAGACCACACAGCTTTCTGCATTTTCGTCCAAATTTTACAAACAAATGACTTGATTCATCTTGTCCGAGGGGTTGAGAGCACTCCTGCTGTTTTTATTGCGTGGTGGCCCCTCGCATCTTAGCCTCCACAGCATTAACTGACGCCACCTTGATTGAATTCAACAACGTTAAGCAGAATAGATCCAGGATATCTCCCACGGAGTATTAAGTTTCTTTAATTAATGTTAAGATTAATAAGGAGACCAGTTCAATTATTCTGCTATTCGATGAAACGTTAAAGTTAGACATTGTTACTGAACTGTGTGAGAAAATGCAAATGTTGTGAAGGACATTTACATATTCTCGCTCTACCGGCTAGTCGGGGATGATGGCTGAACGCACAGAAGTGTTAAAAAACCACTCTCGCGACCATCCAACATTATTAGCATTATTCGTCAATTAATCAAACAAAAGCTTTTTAACATTTTAAAAGAGACGGATTAAGGAACAAAAATCATCGGGTGTCTATCAATAGAGAAGGGGCAATGAGGAAACCGCGTTAGTAATTGACACATGGTCTATTGAACCCATATTCCACGAGACGCAGATAACTGTTTATTTATATAGGTGCATGCATATATAGTAAATTTATAACTTACAAATAAATAAATATTTGTGTTAAATACTGTTGGTATCGGTTACTAACACAATAGCCATAGTGTTAATATCCTCTACAGACTCGGTATATATATTATATAGTGTGAGTTAGCATTGAAGTCGTATTGTCGTTGACTTTAGATTATGTTAGCTTCACTATTACAGGTTTACACATCCGTCTAGGAGATTGTACCGTCCTATTATTCCACATTCTTCTACCAAATATATAGTGGTCAAAGGGCGTAATACCGGCTCCTACTGATGAGTCGCCAGTAAGCACGAAACGAATGTGCATGAGATTATACTTTCCGTGCATGCTGCCTTTGGTTTATCCTTCTGGTCACAACTGAACTAATTTGTTACTAGGTTCGCAACACCTAATACATACCTAAATAAATATTTGGTCCATCAGATTATTTTATATTAGTTACCCGTTGAATCGATGTCTATTATTGATAAGAAATATTTAAGCATCAATATTTGCTAAAATAATAAAACGCGTTACATAAATAATTTTTTCAAATCTTAATGAAAAACATCATTAAAACTAAGCGAGCATTAGTTGCGCGGTCGGTAATAAAAATGAGTCAAAATCATGGTTGCGACCTAGAAATTAATCTCTTTCATTTATATTTACATATTTTTCATATTGCATTATTTTTCTACTTTATTGAGCGAACATAGACGAGCCTGTCTGGCCCACCACAAAGGAATCTCAAATGCTGAATTCTGTAAATTTGTTTTGAACTTCTTAAATTTGCATATGATTGCACAGATTGGTATGGTTCGCTGAAGCGTCACGTATGCTCAATCTCCACGAGTTGCGCTCGTGTTTTCTTTCCTTGCACTATCAGTCTCGCAAAGATCCGATTGATTCTCATTTCCAAGTACGCATCGATCTGGTGTTCGTTTTGGCTGGATGCGGGTTCGTCCTTTTCTTCCGATGGCTTCAACATTGTTCATACTAACCACTGGAAAGGAGGTACGATTTAATCTTCGTTCACTGGCAACCAATCTGGTCCATGCGAAACCGATAGTGCAAAGCAACAAGCCAAGGACGCAACTCACAGAGAGCCAATAAATGAAGGTCGCACTGCACACCAATCGCTCATATCATATCTGTCACGTATGCTCATAAACCAATTGCTCAGTAGTGTGGTATTTGCTTGGTTAGAGGTTGCAGAGTGGAAATATCGCGTTAAGGCAAAGACATATTAAGCAAGCCATTCAGTTAGGGTAGGCTAGAATAAATTATTTTCCTGGATTAGCTCAACGCAATAAAAATACTGCTCAAGTAGTGGTAATCTTGTCAAATATTTCCCTGAATCATTTCAATACAGGTTTACGGTGAAATGAATGGTGGCCAAAGACGGAAAGTGACTGTAGCGCTGCTTTCGCAACGCTTTGAAGTCCAATTGGCCTACAGTGTGTAACTATGATTAGGTAATGCTTTGTTTTGAGTTATGTGACACGAAGTATTTTAAACAATATTTCCTCAAATAAAGGCCACATTTATTACAAAATTTCGATAAAATAATATGTAGAACAAATTGAGAGAGTTTTAAACTATCATTTTGCCGTGGCATTATTTATAATATAGATAATAAATTTGGCGTTTATAATTGTAATGAAGAAGAAAAAGATGATGACGTTGGTGAAGGTTTTGGTGGAGGTAAAGGTAAAAATTAGGATGATGATGTTGATAATGATGATAAAATTTTAATATGAACAAGAATAATAAAAATAATAATGATATTGATGATGGAGCTGATGATTATAGTAATGGTGATAATGATTATGTTGATGATGTAGTTGATGTTGTTGTCGATAATGATGCTGATGATGATGTTGATGTTGGTTAAAATGATAACGATGATAATAATAATAATATTAATAAAATTAGTAATAATAATATAGATATTGATGATGATAATGGCAATAATGGTGGAGAAGATGAAGATTTTGATTACGAAATAAATAATGATGATAATTGTAATGATGATGCTGTTATTGACGTATATGATGATGATGAGGATAATGAAGACGATGTCGATGATTATGATGATGAAAATTATAACAATTATGATAATGATGATGATGACAAAGTTTATGATGATAATAATTATGGTAACGTTGATGATGATCGTGATGGTGATGTTGAAAATGCTAATGTTGATAATGAAGATAATAACAATTATAATGATGATAACGAAGATTATGGTGATAATGATAGTGATGATAATGATGACGATGATGATGAAGATAATGACGTTGCTGATAATGATGATGTAGATGATGATCCCGATGATGATGCTAATGATTATGATGATTATGTTCTTGATGTTCATGATTTAAATAATGATGATGATAATTTTGTTCTTCATGATAATAATGATAACAATATATATATTGGTGGTTGTTGTTTTTGATGATGATGATGGTCACAATATAAGATATCGGAGATGATGATGACAATAATATTAATTATGATAATTATAATACTACTAATAATAATAATACTAACTAGGATGATAATAATGATGACAAAGATGATGATAATGATGAATAAATAGTTAATGATGACAATTATAATAATAATAATGCTGACGTTGACGGTGATGATGAATATTAGGATGTTGATGATTATATGGTGATGGTCAAGATGATATGTTGATGCTGATATTGATTACAATGATGATCAAGATGTCGCTGATAATGATAATGATGATGATGTTGATTATGGTAATGATAATTATGATGATTAATGGTAACGACGATAGTAATAATAATAATAAGGATGAGGCAATATTAATGAAAATTATTACGATGATAATAATGAAGAAATATGTATTGATAATAATATTATTGATGATGCTGACGTTGAGGTTGTCGATGAATGTGATGCTGTCGATGATGAGTATAATGATAACGCTTATGATGATGAAGATGATTATATTGAATAAGATGATAATATTCATAATGTTGATGGTGATGCTGATAATGATTATAATGATAATGATGTTGATGACAATCATGGTTATGATGATTATGATGATGATGATGTTTATAATGGTGATAGTGATAATAGTGATGGTGTAGTTCATGTTTATGTAGATGATTATGATGGTAATAATGATGCTCTTGCTAATAATGTTGAAGATGACCTTGATGATGATGATAATGCTGTTGATGATAGTAATGACGATGACGATAATAAAGCTGAAAACGATGATGATGAAGATTGTGATGATGAAAATGATGATGATAATGTTGGTTATAGGGATAATAATAATAGTAACATTAATGATAATAAAAAGTAGTACTAATTATAATAATATGATGGCGAATAAAAAGTTTATTTACGTTTCTGCCTTAGAGTGAAAACTTTTTGCACATGCTATTGGCACAAAATCATATGTATAAAATGTGTACATATATATATATATATATATATATATATATTTTCCTTTACAATTCATTGTCAGGTACAGTTATATATTGCGTTCCTTGATAAATTACATTTTTCATTTTGTGGACCTTTAAATTTGCAAATAGTGTTGTATTTAAAAGTTGAAAATATGTGATATCTTCCTTTTTAAAGATTAAAATAGTATAGAATAAATACATGTTTGCATAATACCTTGTAGCTTAATGCGAAAAATGTCACAACCCATTTTAATTATCAATTTAATGCCGGTCAGGGTACTTAACAAGCTTTCTCCAAAGAAAGTATCGTCACAACCAGCCATTAGTAAAACCTTTTACTCGAGAACTGGTGATTTCGCACATTAGTGCTCTGCTCGCAATTACCTGCTGTTAGCCAAATGATTGGTTAGTGTCACGATTTTCAGACTTTTAATCATTGAAAATAGCCGTGGTTGAAATATTACGCGAGCCAGTCTTCAATAAATCGCCATTTTCTACAAACAAAAAGTTAATAGTCATACCTGGAGAGCGGTTAATCAAAGCGCATACTAAGATGCTCAAGTCGCGACTAAATGGCAAATGGGCGACGATGTGGAACCAAATATTGCAGTTATAACTTTGTATTTACTATTGAGCTCCATTTTACTAATAATCCATAGATAGTTTTCGTTAGTTGGAGATATTCCGATTGCCACTGACGTCATCCTTTGTCGGTGCATAGTACATCAAAATTTTTAAAAGGCGAACTAATAAATTAAACGCTATATTTCCTCGAGCCACTTACATGCGACTGACTCTTTGTTTTATAGTCACCACGAAAAATGACGTAATTGAGGTCACCCTATTATTTTATGGTGTAGAGCCCAATAAATCAAATGTACTGTTCATTACCTCTTATAATGGTAAATGTAGTATAAAATCATTAGGCCAAAGAGGTGTGAAATTTGGCATAATATAAGTTTTAGGCAGACATTGGTTGGTTTGCAGGATTGGCTTTTGTGGGGTTACATAGCTGTGGCAGTGCTAATATATGTATATATATATATATATATATATATATACTATATATATATATATATATATATATATGCTATTGTGCATTAGGTGTTGCGCACTTAGTAGCAAATTAGTTCACATATGACCAGAAGGATAAACAAAAGACAGCATGAACGGAATGTTTAATCTCGTGCACATTCGTGTGTCGCCAGTAAGCACTAAACCAATGTGCACGAGATTATAATTTCCACCTTTGGTTTATACTTGTTGTCTGATTTAAACTAACTTGTTAATGGGTGCGCAACACCTAATACACATTTGTTTAATAACTTCTATTGTCATATCAACATATCCAGTAAGCGGATATCAGGCACGTGCATGTGTATAAACACAACTAAAGCTCGAAGCCTTAATTTAAAGAATTGTTACCTCCCCCCGCGCAATCAATTATTATTAAAAAAGAACTAAAAGAGATTCTGTTAAATATAATTAATACACATATACATCCGTCTAAATGAAACTACAGTCAGTAAATATTAATTTACTCAATTCAGGCTTCAGCCTAATTATTTTATTCTGAACGTTCCAAATGCTGTATTTCCAAAATGATCGCAATGGATAGAATAGGGGAAACATATAAAAAATCCATATTCAGTAAAATAAGGAGCTTGATTAAGAGACGAAATAAAAAAAGCAAAGGTTAGATGAAGAAATGTTGAAAATAATTTAAGGAATGTTTAATCAATATAGGGAATAAAGCTAAAAGTTCTTTAATAAGCGTTCAACTCAGTAATAGCTTTAAAAATTAACGAACAATTGAAGGATGAAATTTTGGACTCCGTTCTCATTAATTGATTTACGAATAATTAGATAATAAGCCCACTAATAAGCCCATTTTAATGCAATGTTCTAAATCTGTAACTGAAGAGAGCTTCAGGTTTTGATTCATGCAGTCTTCTTTTCCTACAATTAGTTAAAGATGTATTTCAAGTCGAAAAGAACAATTTTTCACAATTGCTTCATTTATAATATCATATTTTTTATTTCATTTCTCTAATCAAACTCGTCATCCTTTTACAACTACATAAAGTTATGTGTCTACAATTTTCCCCGTCAATAGTGTGTCCGTTCGCCACTAAATGATGTACATGATAAGGTTTAGCGACGTTTCCATACATACACGCAGTTCTATGTTCGCCTCTGCTTAGCTTGATTGGGCGCATAGTCTCACCAAGATATCAACACTACAATCATTGCTTGGGATTTCATACACTACTCATGTTTCTAATGTTACAATCTTTTCTTTTTGGATAGGGAGTCGAGTGACTAGGTTAAGGGACTGTCTTAAAACGGTTTAATTATTGTAATTTAAAACTAATTATTTTACTTTTATGCTGATTTGAGAGTCCAGTAGTACCGTGATTCTATGATCTTTATTCGCTCTTTCAACTTTTATGTACTTCAAATTAGGATTATATCTTCCTACGACATCCATCATTGTTTCTAGTATGAAATTAAGTTGGAAACAATTAGCCCTGAATATGTCATGCAGTCTTGTTTATTCAAACTTATAATGCTTTATGTCTTATAATATAAGGCTTCTTATTGTTAATAATTTAGGATACATATTTTCATTTCACTTAAAACAAAGAAGGATTCTTGAGTAAGTATCCTTCCTTGGTTTATATCTATCTAATTTCTGACGATTTTTAATCAATCTAAAATCCATTAACAGTAATTTACCCAATGACTCTCTTTCAAGATTAAATTGGAAAATTCACATTAGATTTGTTAAATTTAAGTAATTCAACAATTCGTCTTTACCATGGATCTAGATCAATAGCATTTCATCGAAGGACCGTGGACATAATTCAGGCTTCAATAAGTTCTTATGAAAATTTTAATTTCCAAATAATGTGTATAGATGTTTTCTAATGAAATTGACGAAATTGTCCCATTGGGAAAACTCCAATTTGTTTATAAATCTGTTTTATAAATAAAAATAAGTCGAAAACACAAATACACGCATTAACTCCAACGTTTGTCTTAACGACATTTTACTTCCTTATAAATTTAACGTGTGATCAACAAAATAACTTAAAACATCTACCAGTATTTTTGTGTGCAAACATACGTTATCTTAGCTCATCAAGCTATCACATTCATCTAGTACAAATTTATCATCAATTTAAACCAGCTGATAAGAATTCGTCAATTTATTGTTTAAGTAAAAGGAGTATTCTCTTATTCTACGCCACAGAAACTTAGAAATTTAATACTGTGTTTAGTGCTGGCCATTGAAAATAATACTGAATGGATTAACAGGTTTATGCAATTTAAGCAAAACAAACACTCTTCGTGCAACTAAATCTCCTTTTATGGACGCGTTATCATGTGCCGTATCAAATCCTTCTCTAGCAATCACCTTATTGTGTAATAATTTTACCTGACTTTGTGACCTATCTGTTGGGTGTTTTGTTATTTTAGTGTATACTTCTGCAATCTTTAACTGTTCTAAAATGTTATTGTTATAAACGTATTGATTCATCCGATCCGTAGCTCCTCCTTTATCCGCTTTTATACATGAAGTTATTCGATATTAAATCATTTCTGAGGCGTTAAATTTCATAGTTGGGCTTAATTTTATCATCTTGGGGTGTTAGAAAATTGAGGCCACGTCTTATTTGATTTAAGATAATCCATTTCTGGAAGATTGTGCGCTGTTTTAACCGATACTACAATGACCTCAATTCTGATCGATCTTACATTTCGAATGACAATATTCAGACAACGGTTTGGCAGTTAAACTTGATTCACCATATCATCTATTGTTGGTAGACTGACTATGCGGTTAGCAATGATTAAATTAGTACTTTCTTGGAAAAATCTTTAAATTCTCAAATCGGCCATTTTTATATTATGCCCAATCCTGACTTTTCGATTTTACCTATTACTGGCTTTATCAGTAACCTCGCCTATACATTTTAAATCATCTGCGTGCATATAAGAAATTAACATCGAATTGAATTTACATTTATTCTTAAAAAGTACGAGTAAACGTATTTCTAAATCACGAGACAACGTGTTCGTAATATTTATACGAAGGTTGTGCTTAAAAGACATACCACACCTGTTTAAATTAAGATTTAATGAAACTCGACATCATTTATTAATTGTACAATGTTTTAATCAAGTCTTCAAACACGACATATTTGGCACTTGACTCCCGAGTTGCATCTTTACTTACGTTCAACTGATATACAACTTTACACTGTTTTAGTAATAGTTCCTTGTCAAATATTGCTTAAAATAATGAAAAATTGGGAAACTGGATTTTGTTTTATTGCTTCATCTGCGTTGCGTCTAAAACAGTTTGAACTTCTGTTGTCTTATTCCTACGAGGTATTTCGGATGCCACTGACGGCATCCTCGGTCTGTTCGAAGAGCATCACAAGTTTGAAAATGCATACTTATTAAGCAAGTGCGAATATTTCATCTAGCCATATCATGTATACTTCTGACTGACGATTCACTAGATGGATGCGTGTCACGTGTATGTATGTTCAAACTGATAAGTTCAACCAAATAAGTGAAACTTATTGAAGTTAGATACTGTTTGTGGCGGAGAACTAATATATATGCAATTATACATTAGGTGTTACGCACCTAGTAACAAATTAGTTCTATTATGACAAGCATTACGTAAAACTTATGTTGCTCAATATAAGTTTACCATTTAAATGCTTTAGACTATTTGTTTTATACTCACCATGTGAATAGACGTAATTGAGGTGGAAGCCCGATAACTCAGTTACAAGATAGCAACCTTGCTTATAGAAATTGTCATCACCGCCCGCGCAATCAATGTTCGTTTATTTATATAAATGTTCATTTAAATTCCACTTCCTCCTCTAGTGTGGTTTCTGTTCAGTAATAACAGATTGAGCATCACTAGTTGGAATTTTCTGTCTAAATGAATTCCATATGAGCTCCACCTAATAGCAAAAAACTAAACCAGTTACATTAGTTAGTATATAACTGAAAATTATGTGTAGTGTGCGGCAAGGTGGCCCAGTGGTTAGAGAACCAGATTTCGAGGCAGACGTGCCCAGGTTCGAGCCCTGCCCGCGGCAAATTCTGGCCAGTAAGTGATTAGTTTTCAATAAGGATGAAACCGGTCTACTGGATGATTTGCCTTTTCAACACTATAAAATTCTTAGTTTATTCTGACATATGATGGGTCAGGAGCTTATATCAAGATCCCAAACTTGATTACAGTATTTTTTATCAGCGCCCCGCAACCAATGTTCGTTTTATTATAAAATGGTCACTTGAATACTATTCCACCTTGTAGTGTGGTGTTTATGAATAGGGTATCTTATTTATTGGGTTTCTCACCTTATAATGAGAGAGCAACCACAATTTCGTCATTTTGACGTGGTGACCGTAATAAAAATAGTCAGATGCATGTAACTAGTAAATTCACACTCGTCTAGTCTATTTTTATTTATTTTGATGAATATAGCAATTATGGACATAAACACACACGTGACATGCACCTATCTGGCGAAAGGTCAGATAGTCGTATAAATGATATGGCTAGTGAAATTTCGCGCTTGGCTCATTATTTTGTTATTTTTAATTTTGATGTACTATTAACCAAAGAAGGGTGTCAACAATAGCATCAGATATCACTACAAAGTACAAAAATTTGGAGCTCAGCCAATGCTATTCCCAACGCAGATCAGGTAATCAGAAAAATTTATCATCCTTTAAATCAAATGATAACTTAGGATATATATATATATATATATATATATATATATATATATATATATATATATATATATATAAATGAATAGATTGTAATGCGTTATTGGATATTTTTCAAATAAACCAGACATTATCCACTTTATTGTTGAATGTGTTTTCTCTTTTTAATAAAAATATCCTATAAAATTTTCGAAGGATATAAAAAGTTTATATATATATAATTTTATATAAAATTTATGTACATTTTCGGTCGCCAAGTCGCATTAGCCGTGGAATATTTTTTTGTCTATATTTTGCATTTCATTACCGAGGTAATGTATATGTGTGTGAGTTATAGTTGATCGCCAGCGCTGTACACCTTATGAACTGCTTAATTATGTTTTTTCTATTTGAACATTTGTCATTACATACCTATTTTGTACCTTTATTTATTAATTTATGGGTTATTTTATTAATCAAAATTGCCAGAATGGCTAAGAGAGGTTGTTGTGTGGAGAATAATTTATTACGCTAGGTATGTGTGAACCTATGGATTACATTCCACGGTATATTTTACGTGAGTTTAGTTCTAATAATCACATAGACTACGCATATAATATAACGGACTGTCATGAATTTATTTATTGAGATTTATTGTCTACAAAGTATATACGAATCGGCTAAATATTACAAAATATATCTTCGACTGCTTAATGTTAATCCAATTATCAAAGCTTTTATTTGTTTGTCTTGACGTCTTAATTGAAACCGGGGCAGTTGCTCTACCAGGATTGTTCTAACCTGCCATACGATAAAAAGAAAGGAACTTCAGTATAGTAGTCAGACAATGAGGACCATTGGCATTAGGTTTAATGGAATATTTTCCGGCAGTTAAATAGGTTTTCGCCAATACAAAATAATTAACAGAAACGCAATCATAACCCAGGGAACAATTGAATGCTCAGTTGAAAAGATGTGTACGTGGGGCAAAATGTGCAACACTTTATTATAGTAACTCTAAACATGCTAAGCAGATGGCATTCACAGTTATGTCTAATGTATTCTTGTGCGAGAATCTAAACAAGAAGGACAGCACTGAGCAATTTAATCAAAATTTAAGTAAAATTTATGTTTGACTACTCCGGTTAAGTGTTACATATTTTAAATTCAATAACTTATGTGTGTATTGTCGATTCTTGCTCAATGCTCATTTTACCTCAGTACTCTGTTGATGACCTTAGAAGTTCCAGGTGCATTAATAGATGCAGTTTTTAATTATAATGTGATTGGTGTTTATCCCATATTCGCATATGGAATTAGATTTCATAGTACCCTTTTTATGTGCAAAAAGAAAAAGAAATTTTGTCAGATTCAAGAACATTTATATAATTAAGCGAACAATGGTTGCGCGGGCGGTGATAACAATTACTATAATCAAGGTTGCGATTTTTGTTTAAGCATTTGACCCATTATCTACTTACATATGTCAGTATAAACTAAGAATTATATAGTGTAGAAAAGTAAATTCATCCAGTAGACCGGTTTCGACCTTATTGGGAACTCATCACGTACTGGCCAGAATTTACCCAGGGATATGGCTCGAACCTGGGCACACGTGCTACGGAATATGATGCTCTAATCACTGGGCCACCCTGCCACACAATTCACATAATTTTGAGTCATATAATAACTAAAGTATCTTGGTTAGTCTTATTTTACTTTAGGTGGAGCTCATATGGCAACCATAGTTCATTTAATTATATAAATGTTCATTTTAATAACATTCCCATTTGTAGTTTTGTGTCTGTTCAGTAATGACAGATCGGAGATGGTTAGTTGGACAGTTGGGTCTAAATGGGTGCCATATGAGCTCCACCTAAAGGAAAAAAGACTAACCAAATTTAATTAGTTAGTATATAACTAGAAATTGTTTTTAGTGTGCGGCATGGTGGCTCATTTGTTAGAGCACCAGATTCCGAAGCAGACGTGCCCAGGTTCGCGCCCTGTCCGCGGCAAATTCTGGCCAATACGTGATGAATTCCAAATAAAGACGAAACCGGTCTACTGGATGAATTCCCCTTTCTACACCATATAATTCTTAGTTTATACTGACATATTTATGTTTACCGCAATACCGTAGTAGAGACCTTGGAAGGTCAAGGCGCATTAGTATATGTGGCTGACATTATCTTAGAAATTTTGTGTGGATAATAATAAATAGAATGTCCACCCACAAACTTATTATATTTATTGACATAACCATCTAAAAATAAATCATTGCTTAATTTTACAACAGGCAAACTTTTTGCGAAAACTGCAATTTTTTATCTTCGTTGCTGTTTAAAGAATACTTAGCTGATATCTATTGTAATGCTATAAAATACATTATATATGTATTGCAGTGTATTTTCTTTAGTCATCTTATCGCCATGTTATGCTGATAACCATGGAAGGTCAAGGACGTTTTGCAGTTTTTTTTTAAATAGATGGGTATTTATTTTTATTTTTGTTTCTACCCACGAAATTGAGGGGTGTTAAATTTTAAAACAATTAAAGGTTTGGCGAAATTAGCAACATTTTGAAATCGTAACTCTATACATAATATACAACTGGCGTTTCCAGTCATGCAAAATAAATGTGAAACTACAAGGGATAAGAAATACATATGCGGCATTCAATAACATTTATACGTATTGATTTTGCCGCAATGTTCTATTGATGAGTGTGCAAGTTGAAGGCAAGCAGCACGCAAAGCTGATTGTATTCTTGCCAGGTTGTGCGACTTATTTTAGAAAATGTGATTTGTGTTTATCTGAAGTCTGCAAAAATTATATATAACTTACAATAACCACCTGCAAAGTGAAGGATTGTTTACTCATGTGCTTAAAGCTGTGAAATATTAAGTTCGTTACTACGTACATATTACGCTCTGCTATTTATATTCAAGGACATTGACGGTGAGAATACTATGTTTTGGTTGCCCATATCTAACTTTTAATACCTTAAATATTCATGGCAGTTGCATGCTCAATGCTCAATTTACTTCCTCGCTCTGTTGATGAATGTAAAAGCTTGCAGCATATATTTACGCGTGACTAAAAGTTGCCTGTGCTATTCGACGTTAAACGAAATGTAATATTCGTAAACTCTACTGTGTATTAAGTGTTACGCATCTAATAACAAATAAATTAAATGTGATCAGAATGACAAACCAAAGACTGCATAAACGTGCTTACTAGCGACTCATCAATAGGAGGTGGTATTACGCCCCATATCCACTATATATTTTAGTAAGAAATATTGTAAAATAGGATGGTACAATCTTTCATAAGAAAGTATAAACCTTCGGTATTTAAGTTACCTTCATATAAAGTCTTCGACAATGCGACATCAAAGCCAATTCCCTATATATAAGATACATACCGAGTCTGTAAATGCTACCAACCCTACGGCTAATGTGTCAGTTACCGATACAAAAATTATGTTACCGAAAAGATACATGTTAGGAACACAATGAATATCAATATATGCCAATGTTCACCAACATATTGAGATTTACAACTATTTCTGCACACCTCTTACTCTATTAAATCTATACGCTCTGGCCTTGATCGATATCAGTTATCAAATTCCACGGTAATCATGATATCATCCGATTAAGTATGTAATAGTTAGATACTGTTAGTAAAGGAAAACTAATATATATGGAATTGTGCATTAGGTGTTGCGAACCTAGTGATAAATAAATTCAAATATGACCAGGAGGATAAACCAAAGACAGAATGAACGAAAATTATTTTCTCGTGCACATTCGTTTCGTGCTTACTGGAAAGTCATCAATAGGAGACGATATTACGCCCATTACTCACTACATATTTTGGTGAGAAATGTGTGAAGAAAGGACATCTGGTATTTATATTCAAAAACATTGTTGGCGAGAATACTATGTTTACTTCGTGCATATCTGATTTTTCCTACCGTAAATATCTATGGCTGGTGCATGTTAAACGCTGATTTTTCCTCCGCTTCTAGTGATGAATACAGAAGCTCGCGACTCGTATGTACGTGTAATTGTAGATTGTTCATTTGTGCTATTCCATTTTAAGCAATATTCATTATTCGTTATCTCAAGACCGCTGAAATAATGAAATGAAAATATATATCCCAACCTGTGCAATCTATGAATGCTTAGATATATAACATTCTATCGAGAGGTTAAAATGGCTAAATTTTGTCTTGGCGACTACACTGATATTGTGCAGCTTACATGCCACCTCAAAAACACTGCATTTGGGACAACTAGAGGCGTCCGCCACCTACATGGTTTGCCATACATTAAATGTGCATTTCAGATCGAGCAGATTATCATGGAACTCCGATGATGACTACGGAAATAAGAAACGCGTCATTATGACCGGGTGACGACTGATATTCTACGTTATGCAAACGATCATATAAAATAGGAACTTTGTTTATCTCAAATTTGAAGTAAAAAATTAAACATAAAACATTTAAGAAAGCGGCATTCATCGGACGATACAATTTAAAAATGAAGAATAAAATTCTATCTACATCCAGTGTTTTTAGTGATTATGTTAAGATAGGAAATATGTTTTTCTTGATTAGGCTAATGATTTTGTTAAAAATTATTTCGTTTTTAACGATTACTAGGTTGGTCAGGCACTCTAGTATAGTAAAAAAGGTAACACGCTTAATTGTCAGAAAATTTCAATTTATCACGCAAAAGTTAACTTTCTTTTTTCATGGAAAGTGATTAGAACGGTACAAATTAGCATCAAATGTTCGAGAAAAGTATTTCAATGCACGTAATTAGCACAGCAGTTTATGTTATTTTCTACAGAAAAAACACTTACGTAATTAAATTAATGAAACTCGAGTCGCTTAAACAAGACAAAACAACGTTCAAGAGGTATAAGACAGACTTCCTGGAAGCAATTAAGTATAATTAAAAATTTTTAGGAAAAATGTTGTCATCATGAAATAAATAAGTAACGTTGACAAAATAAAGTGACCTACAAAAAATAAATAACTTTTATGCATAATTTGTGTAGTAGTCAGAAATTATAAAATGTTTGCGGACGAGTATTAAAAATATTATACCTATTGTTTATAATCAACCTAAAGTGTTGCATAGAAAAATACTATTTTGTTACATTTATCGCTTAAACATCTTTGATGTTGAGGTAAGAGGACCAAAATTCTTAATATAAATTTCTCATAAATAAGTGGAACGTTCTTGGATTCTGAAGGAGAAAAGAGATACGACGTATGGAAAATAAATTAAACAACCATTATGTTCAAACTTCGGACGATCTC
>JAQBSW010004855.1:0-64021 GCA_029291075.1 Eudiplozoon nipponicum | reverse complement strand
CTCCTTATAGTTATATGGCAGTGAAACATTAGTCACTTGACTTTTGTGTGGCTGGAAATGATGAAATCTGTGTATGTATATTTGCATGAATATACGTATGGGTATGCTTATGTATATATGTATTTTTGTTTGTTCGTATTGTAACAATGTATATATGTATGTTCGTATGTATATATGTATTTATCTGTGTTTGTATTTAAGCAGGCATGTACGTATGGGTGTGCTTAGCTTAATATGTATGTATCTATGTTCGTCTGCAACTATGCATGTATGTTCGAGTGTAGATATGTATTTATCCGTGTTTGTATATATGCATGCATATACCTATGTGCGTGCTTATGTATATATTTATGTATTTATGTTCGTATTTAACTATGAATGTATGTTCGTATGTAAATGTATATTTATCTGTGTACGTATATATGCATGTATGTACGAATGGGTGCGTTTATGTTAATATGTATTTATGTACTTTCGTATGTAACTGTGTATGTATGTTCATAGGTAAATATGTATTTATTTGTGTATGTATATATGCATGCGTGTACATATGAGTGAGCTTATGTCTGTATGTTCATATGTATTTATGTATGTACATTCGTATGTAAATATGCATTTTTATGTGCATTTATATATGAATGCATGTACGAATGGGTGGTCATATGTATATATTTAATTATGTATGTTCGTATGTAACTGTGCATGAATGTTCGAATGCAAATATATATTTATCAACGTATTTTATTATGCATGCATAAACGTATGCGTGTGCAGATGTATATATTTATGAATGTATGTTCGTATGTAACTATTTATTTATGTTCTTTTGTAAATATGTATTTATCCATGTATTGATAAATATGCAAGCATGAAAGTACGGGTGTGGTTATATATATATATATATATATATGTTCCTGTGTAATTATGTATGTATGTTCGTAGGTAAATATGTATTTATCTGTGTATGTATATATGCAGGCATGTACGTATGGATGTGCTTATGTATATATGTATGTATGTTCGCATGTAACAATGTATGTATGTGTGCACTTTCGTATGTATCTATGTATGTTCTATGTAAATATGTATTTATCTGTGCACGTATATGTGCAGGCATGTACATATTGGTGTGCATATGTTAATTTGTTTGTATGTATGTTCATATATAAATATGTATTTATGTTCGTATGCAAGTATGTATTTATCTGTGTATGTATATATGCAGTCATGTACGTAAGGGTGTGCTAATGTTAATATGTGTGTATGTATGTATGTTTGTATGTAACTATGTATGTATGTTCGTAGGTAAATATGTATTTATCTGTGTATGTATATTTGAATACATGTAGGTATGGGTGTGCTTATGTATATATTTTTATTTATGTATGTTCTTTGGTAACTATGTATGTATGTTCTTAGGTAAATATATATTTATCTGTGTATATTTATTTGCATTTATGTACGTATGGTTGTGCTTATGTTAATATGTATTTATGTGTTCGTATGTATCTATGTATGTATGTATTCGTAGATAAATGTATATTTATCTCTGTATGTATAGATGCATGCATTTACGTATGGGTGTGCTTATGTATATATTTATATATGTATGTTCGTATGTTACTATGTTTGAACGTTCGTATATAAATATGTATTTATCTGTATACGTATATTTACATGCATATACGTATGATTGTGTTTATTTTTATATGTTTATATGTGTGTATGTAACCATGTGTGTATTTTCGTATGTAACTATATATGTTCGTGTGTAAATATGTATTTATCTGTGTATGTATGTATGTATGTATGTGAACTTCTGTTTTTTCGTGTTTGTTTATGTATATGTGTACTTTTTGTTCCAAATTTGTGTAAATATAGTACCAACTAATATATGTGTTCCTAAATGTCATTATTAATGCTTGTCTAAAATCAGGTGCCAACTGTTGATGGTCGACGTGTTGGTCTTCAACTACGTGAGGTGATTAAGCCGGGCGCTATTCGTCGTATCGCCGGAGAGGGTATGCCGTACTCGAAGGAACCAACGAAACGAGGTGATATAATCGTTGAGTTCGAAATCGAGTTTCCCGACAACATATCAGAAAAAAAGAGAATAACTTTGGCCAGCATTTTACCACATAAAAAATTTCCACTTCGTTGAACTGAACAGTTTTGTGTACAGATGGGTATCGTAAGATGCTATGATCTAACAGAAGTTTTGGATTTTTTTAATAATTTGTAAAATCCGTTCTAGCTTCGATATTTAAAACGAATCTGCTTATGATTATATTTCTTTCTCTTGTCTTATTGTCGAGAACTGTTAAGGGGTTTTCTGTGTGATTGAATTCCACATAATGTATGTGGCATTAATGATATATTTTGAAAAAGGAGGAAAAATGGTCGATGCATTATCCTTGCGAATATTAAAAAAGAGTTCTATATTCGTTGTTCTGTTGCATCTTTTATGCATATTTGGTTACTTTAGATTTGTTAAATATGATTTCTATTAATATTGAATTATATCCAAAATTATAATTCTGTAAATTTATGCATAAAATATGCCAGCGTTATTCTTCATTTCTTTAAGCATAATTGTATTGCAATGCCTGATATAATTCATTCTATGGCGGTAAATTGAATCAAATTGTGGATTTTTGTTGCTCAAATAAAAATGGCTTAGTTTGATTTTTCAACATTCGACTTAATAAACCTAAAATAGCTTGAAAATAGGTAATCTATTGTTAGCCTTATTAACCATAAGAAGCTTTTTTTAGCACGGAATTTTGGAATCAGACCCGAGAGCTAATTTTTATTACCTGCGAAATTTGGCCACGGCCAATTTTCTTAAGGCGTACAAAATTTCGATCATTATGCCGAATCGTACTGTCGAGTAGCAAGTAAGCACGAAGAGTACCTTTTCAGAAATGAACTTTTTTGATAGAATCCCGCATTTTAAATGAAACAATTAGATATCAGACTTCGCTACGCTGATTGCTGAAAACGTTTTTTAGCTCCTGCCGACCAGAAATGTCTTAGTGTATAAGGTGACACAGGACTAAGTCCGTATGTGAATATTCTGGACGAATAAACATTATAATTCGATTTCCGCGATGTTGTCGGTGTATGTTTTTGTCCTTGCCAGCAAACTTTCATTGATTTGTGTATATCCCTTTTCATGACTAACCATATGCACATCGGTATACCATGTTTAGGTTTGCGTCCATTCCCATTGGAGAAGACGTTTATTGTAGAAGCTTATGTTATAGAATTCGAATATAACGTCTGTCATCCTACTATGCTTTTCTTACTCGCAAATTGTGATAAATGAGCAGCAGTAAATAAAACCGCAAACCTTGAAAGAATAATATTTTTTATTCGCTGTTGTCTAATGAATTTTGAGCGACACTGCAACAAAAATTCGAAGTTCAGCTACAGGTTTCGATTCTTTACAGGTTGCGTAGGAGAAACATGTCCTTTAGTCATACGCCTCTATGTTCTGTTGGAGTCCACTTAACAGGGGACCCTGATCTTACTTTTGTATATATGTATTTATGTGTGTATACATGTATAACAATTATTTAAAGTTTTCAACTACTTTTTCGGCCTAAAATAGTTTATGAGCATACAATACTTATGCATGTTTCTAGGCTTACTAAAACTTTATTTAAATGTGCTCATATGTGTATTTGTAAATAAATAAAATTTCACTATTTTTTGTAAGAAGCCTAATTATGCCATACTGCTTCTGGCGGCTATATTACGTTCTTTTCTATTTTGAATTTTTTAATATACTTACGGTCTAATAAGGGCCATATGGAGACTACTCTATCTCACTTTAAATTAGATTGACGAGTGGAGCTCTATTTATAATACTTTTATTCATACGTTATTAGAATCTCGGGGGTAATTTGGAAGCAATCTTCCTTACGTTTCACGCCGGTTGATTTCACTCTCGATTATATCATTCAGCTCAGCATGAACTCATTCTATGATGCTTAGTTTTGTATTTGTTATATAAATAAGGTTTGTCGACTTGATTTAAGTACCATTATAACTTATACATTAAAAACTAAGTCAAGAGACCTACTGTTTAATTAATTAAATCAAGTTTGCGATGTTGATATAAACAACTGTCCCTTTATGTACATAAATTTGTCAATATTAACCTGTATAATGTAGAAAAGGCATTTCATCCTTATTTGGAACTCATCAAGTACAGTTTGTTGCGGAGAACTAATATTTGTGTGCAATTGCGTATTAGGTGTTTCAAACCTAGTAACAAATTATTTTAAATAGGAACAAAAGAATAAACCAAATTTAGCATAAACGGGTGTATAAACTCATGTAGGGGATTGTACCGTCCAATTGTCCCACGTTTCTCACCCAAATATATATTGTATATAGGGTATATTAGTCCTGCATTTTCAAACAGATAAAAACAGCCAAAAATAGTTTCGCAGTGGGTTTGAAAAGCCCCATGGTAATGCCAGTACACGAGAAAAATATCTTGTTTGCACGGTTTTGGACATCTATTTATTGTGAAGGCCACTAAGTATGTAAGAATGTTCACATATCTATTCTCATTTAAAATCAAATAGGCCTTTTATTGAATGTCGCATTTTTTACTTGACGAAAAATGTTAAATTAATGATGTATCTGCAACACTAATCTTTTCATTGGCACACGAAGTTATGTGCTCTGATAAGCACGAATAGAATCTTCTGCATCGGTCTAAATGTAGTTGCCAACAGATCCAGATTCTTTTGGAATTTTTTCTTTCAAACCACATAAACAAATATCCTTTGGATGTTTTCGCAGTGCGAGCTTTATTTGTTGAATCTCCACGATTTTTGTTTTCAGGTCGTCGCTTTGCATTGCCAGTTTCACCAAAATCCAACTGATCCCCATTTCCGAGTACACAGCGATTTTATCTTATTTTTGGTTGGATGCGGATTCGTCCCTTTCTTCTGAAGGTTTAAACATCGTTTATATTAAACTTTGGAAGATTTGTGCGCATTCACATCAAGGCAGATGTAGTAGAACATTTTATTTACGCTTGTTGGGTAGCACACAAACTTGGTGTGGTTAAAAGCTATAACTAAACACAACATACCAATACAACACTTTTCAACTATAATTAAAGCTAGATTTTATATGCGTGCCTCCAGTTTAAAAAGGCCATTCCATAAAATAGACGTTGTCCAGAACTGTGCAAACAACATATTTTTTCGTACAAGTATGCAATAGGTTTTGCGAAACTAGTAACAAATTAGTTCAGTTGTGACCAGAAGGATAAACCAAAGACAGCATAAACGGAAAGTATAATCTCATGCACATTCGTTTCGTGCTTACTGGCGACTCATCAGTAGGAGCCGGTATTACGCCCTTTACCCACTATATATTTGGTAGAAGAATGTGGAATAATAGGACGGTACAATCTCCTAGACAGATGGTAATAAACTTTTACGGTGAGTAAGCTAACTTTGTATAAGTGTTTGAATGTGACCAAACAGCATCACTCTATTATATATAACATATATATATATATATATATATATATATATATATATATATATATATAAAGGACCCACCAACACTATTATTTTATTGTCAATTTTGATATAACATTATAAGTACCGTCCTATTATCCCACATTCCTCACCCAAATATATAGTGGAAACTCATTCAGCGGTAGAGGTGTCGATAGCAAAATAAATGAATACCATTGCCAAAGAATTAACGAATATTAAAGCTTGTCTAGATACAAAAGTTTATGTGAACACTGTGGTAACACACATAACAGACCCAACTCACAATTAATTAATAATTGATTGCGCGCGTGGTGGTAACAATTCTTTACATCAAGTTTGCGAGCTTGAAGTAAGCACCAATCCTATTGTATTTAATCAGTCGTCGAACAACATAACAAAACTACCGCCAGTCGCAACACACTGACGCGTTTCGACCTTCCATGATCATCATCAGAGTACGACGGCAAACTGACTAGCGTTGAACAACAATTCGATTTGAGTATGTAAACAGTGTTGGACTGCTCGTTTGTAGGGAGCTTACCAATTACATTTATGTATAGCATGCGTTCGGAATGCAAAGAATAATTATTTGTGTATTTCGCATCCGAGAAGTCGCTGTTCTTCTAATTCTTTGATTAAATTTAAAACGGCTCAGAACAATTAGCCGACATATTGCTTAAGTGAAATTCTAATTTCATTTACGCGGTACCAAATAAAACAAGCGAAATTTGCCGCTAACTAATGGCGTGCGAGCTTATGCGTGCAAAAGTATATAAGCACGTGCATGTACCATGCTTCACATTACACGTTTGACATTTCCTGCTGTGCAATACGCGTGATTGCTGTTTCATTGCATAGTTGACTGTATTTGCATTCAAGTGAAACGTAGTGATTTAGTTGTCGTCCTGTCAGTGGTCTTCGACGAAACATAACTTATACATTCGAATTCAGCCATTTAGGCGAATTCTGGCCAGTACGTGATGAGTGCCCACTAGGGACGAAACCAGTCTACTGGATGAATTCAAGCAAGTATGTATTTTGTGTTGCGAACCTAGTAACAAATTAGTTCAGTTGTGACCAGAAGGATAAACCAAAGGCAGCATGAACGGAAAGTATAATCTCATGCACATTCGTTTCGTGCTTACTGGCGACTCATCAGTAGGAGCCGATATTACGCCCTTTAACCACTATATATTTGGTAGAAGAATGTGGAATAATAGGACGGTACAATCTCCTAGACGAACGTGTAAACTTGCAATAGTGAAGCTAACATCATCTAAAGTCAACGACAATGCGACTTCAATGCTAACTCACACTATATAATATATATACCGAGTCTGTAAAGGATACTAACACTATGGCTATTGCGTTAGCAACCGATACCAATATTATGGTACCGAAACGGTAAATGGTACTAACACTATTGTTTCCGAGTCGGTACATGGTACTAACATGATGGATATCAATTTATGCTATAGTTCACCGAAATTGAGAATTACAACAATTTCTTAACACCTGTTACTCGAGTAAATCCATAAACTCTGGCCTTGATCAACAAACAGTATTTAACTGTTATTTATTAAATTGAATGATGTCATGCTTCCCGTGAAATGTGAAAACTGATATCGATCAAGGCCAGAGTGGGTGGATTTACTGGAGTAACAGGTGTTCAGAAATTGTTGTAATTCTCAATTTCGGTGAACTATAGCATAAATTGATATCCATCATTTTGGTACCATGTACCGACTCCGAAACCATAGTTTTAGTACTATGTACCTTTTCGGTACAATAATGTTGGTATCGGTTACTAACACAATAGCCATAGTGTTAGTATCATTTACAGACTCGGTATATATATTATATAGTGTGAGTTAGCGTTGAAGTCGCATTGTCGTAGACTTTATATGATGTTAGCTGCACTATTGCAGGTTTACACATTCGTCTAGGAGATTGTACCGTCCTATTATTCCACATTCTTCTATCGAATATATAGTGGTTAAAGGGCGTAATACCGGCTCCTACTGATGAGTCGCCAGTAAGCACGAAACAAATATGCATGAGATTATACTTTCCATTCAGCCTGCCTTTGGTTTATCTCTATGGTCACAACTGAACTAATTTGTTACTTGGTTCGCAACACCTAATACATATTTCCTGAATGAATTGCTTTTTCTAAACTATACAATTCTTAGTTTATACTGACATATGTAAGTAATTAATGGGTCAGGTATTCATATCAAGATCGCTACCTTGTTTAAAATAACAACCACTTATCCCAAAATTACTGCCATTGCTACATTAGCTATGTTGACGACACTTTCATAATAATAAATAATGATGTCGAAACAAATTACATGTTTAAAGACTTTTAGAACGTAGACCATTATACACATTTTTTTGCGAGAGCGAAGATCCTCAGTCTAACGCAGTCTTTCCTTGACGTATTGCACTAAGACGGGAAGATGTTAACTAAAAAGGAAAATGTATCGGAAGCAGACATGGACTGGCCAGTGTATCCTACAGCACAGCGCCGTCCCAATTTTCAAAAGGAGAAATTTCATACTCAATTTATCCTACAGGAGAAAGAAAATCTCATGCGAAGAATTTGAATGTCGAAAACTGGCAGTGCTCCACACAACTCCATTAGAGAACGGATATTCAGGAAGTCTCTTTGAAGCGAACACAACGGCTAAGGGACAATGAAGCAGTACCAAACCCAAATACCATTTATTTCAACTTACATGTCAAAAGCGACGCACCATCAGAAATATTCTATCGAAGAATGAAAAAACCAGTGACTTCTTGTATGCATTATCATTATAATGTGCAATGCTACAAAGAATTTTGTTCTCAGATAGACGTACCCTTTCATTCTCAATTTTTCTTCGAGTATCCATGAATAAACATTTTTTACGAATGGCAACTATAAAACGCAGACAGTGTGAAATAAGGCAAAGATTATCTATCTGTGTGCATCGCCCCAAGTTCTGAATCAATAATCGAATATCTTCTTTCTACTCGTATCAATCAGGCTGCAGATCGTTTGTCAACAGCGTTTCATATGTTGATAACCGTTTTCTGTTATCGAATTTCGTATCTTAAATGTCATTTCTGAAGTAAAAACGCGTGAGGTTTCAGTGGTGTGTTGCACAATTGCCGACGTTTACTCATCAATTGATTAGATACAGGATTTTAAATTGCAATTTTTATCTCATATGTTTAATAACCGTACGTATGATCGACAATTTACACATTTACACTAATGAAAAAGTCGAAATCAACGCCCGTTACTCTTTAATTGCTGTTAAAGGAATATGTTACCTTAAATGACACGCGTAGTTTACCCGTACGAAGAAGGTAGGTAAAGTGGCATTAAAACGCACATCTAATGCACCTTAAAAAACTAACACAGTTGACTTTACCAAAAGTTACCGAAAACCAGTCGTTAATGCCAACCAAAACACATGCCTAAGTTGTTAATCAACTAACAACGGTCAATAGACCAGACGGTTAATTACTCAAATTACGCATTTCAAATCAAATTGTGAATAAACGCCTACATTTGCGCAATACATCTTATAAGCCTCGCACTTATGTTCACAAGATGAGGCCTTTAATGAATTTATCAAATGCAACAGAAACGAGTTATCAAGCGCTGTATATAAACAAACTGCCGCTCGATTTAAACCAGAAGAAAAAGTATTTTTGGGCATTGAGTCTGAACTATAGATAATGACGAGATGGATAATCGTTATTCTATCTCAAATTCTATCAGTGTTGTACTTTTAATTTTTTGCCCTATATCACGAAAAAATCTGTAAGAAAGTTTTCTTGTATCTGACAAAATATACTTTCGTTCGACACGCTTAGATCAGTGTACGCCATCATAAGAGGGTTGAAACGTATCAGAACGTGCAACTGACGATAGTGTTGCCACTGAGTCACCTGCCACAGTCAATAAGTGATTAGAACAAAAGATTCCGAAGCAGACGTGTCCAGGTTCAAGCTCTGTTCGTGGCCAATTATGGACAGTACGTGAAGAATTCCCAATGAGGACGAAACTGACCTAATGGATGAATTCTCTTTTATGAATTATATAATACTTAGTTTATACTGAAGCAGATATGTATATAATGGAACAGGTGGTTAGATCAAGATCCAAATCTTGATTTAAAATAATTGGCATCATCGCCTGTGCAACTAGTGTTCGTTTAATTATGTCAATTTTAACCGAGGTTAAATAAATATGCAATAAAATCCATCAAAAACGTATGTTAAACTATCATTGATGGTGCTTACTTCAAGCTCACAAACTTTATTCAAGGAAATATTATCAACATCTGGGCAATCAATTATTGTCTAATTGCATAATTTATATACACGTGGCGCAAGCTGAAGAAATTTAATGCTTGTGACAACAGGTAAATTGTGCAGCCGACTTTTCTTGTCAAGAACAATATATGCGAGACTGCTAGAGGTGAGAGTCGCATATCTAATTTTGCTTACAAATACACGCATTGCGGTTTGTTTCTCGCTAGTCAGTTTGCCGTCGAACTCTGATGATGATCATGGAATGTCGAAAAGCGTCTGTACGTGTGACCGATGGCAGTTTTGCTATTTTTCTACGACTAGTTAACTACAATTGGACTGGCGTCTTTTTAAGCTCGTAACCCTGATTCAAAGCAGAACGCACGTTAGAATGATTATTAGCCATCGAAATAAAAATACAAAGTAAACTTATCTTTCAATATTAAATTTATTAACGTAAGCATAAAAGACCTACAAAGAAGAAAATTTTATTCAAGTATAGGTAGAATATATATATTGCCAGGCTCCGCAGTGCAGCAGTAAGTACTACCTAATATAGGAAAGTAAAAGAACTATATATATATATATATATATATATATAATTGTGTAAAACAGCAGATATCGTCAAAAAAGCAGTTTTAAAGGCAAATGTCTAGTACACGATAGCTGACGACAAGTATAGATTAAGATTACTAGAATCGAAAAACAATTAAAGAACTGCACCAACTCAAAATGTATAAATTGTTCATTTTCGCGTAATTTCGCAATACAGAATAGTTGTTTGACCAATTAGTTTGGTTAGCAATCGAGCGCCAAGCCCCTTTGTAGGGAGAAAGGGCAATTTAAAACTAAATATCTTGATGAAAATTAGGCAGGCCTACGTACAGTGAAACCAAAGAACAAAAAGTAAAAAATCTAGCAGTTTTTGAGGATTATTCAATGAGTTAGCTGCTCGCACAAAACGGAAAAATAAAGTACAAAATAGGTTTTTAAACAAAGCTCTACAATAAATTGAATATTGCCAAGCAAAAATGTAGAAAAATAAATGTTTTCAACAAAGCAATACGAAATGAAAATATAACTAGGCTTAATATGTTATATATATATATATATATATATATATATATATATATATATATATATATGCTAATGGAAACCTTGATAAAAATCATAGAAAAAATAAATACTGCTCGCTGTACATAGTTTTTCAGCTTTGCAAGCAATAGTGTTTAAGTAAAAGGACAATTATATGGATACGGGACATAATGAGAACTATTCAGCTCGCTCTACGTTGGTATAAGTTACGAAAACACGTTAAAAAAGACAACAAATAACCAACACAACTTACAGTGATATGCGGGCCCAAAATATAAAGTGATTTTAAAATTCATAAATTGACACGTCTCGAAATGATGAAACTGGTCAGTAAAATCGACATTAATATAGATCAATCTATTAAGAACAGTAGGTTTGTTAATGACATCTTAAATAGGATAATTTTCAACGCAAAACGTAGGCATGGATTGTGCTTACTCTATTCAATAGTAATCGCGATTCACGTCGACGTAAGACGACTATGCACATCCTCCCTAGTTGGTCAAATCTGTGAGCACAACGAATCTTAATTTCAAACTGCTTAAATTTAAACAAAACTCATTACTAAAAATTTTGGTCTACCAGTCAAAGTTAGAAAATAAAATCAAAATGTAGGAACGAAATAAAACCAGACAAATCAAATTTACCAATGTGTAATAAGCCGAAGGAATCGACCTGAGCAACTGGTTATGGGTTTTCGAAAACTAGGAAAAGCGAACAGCGCTCCTTGATGCTGTTCATCAGTTTAACTAGAAAACAGTACTACAAACAAATTGATAACTCTCAATAAACAAATGAAAACAAAAAACGAAAATACTGAACAAGTACTACCGCAAAAAACAATTAAAAAACTGTGTACGTATAAAATAAAAAAAAATCCTAATAAGGTTTTGCAAGATTTCACTTGCTGTACATAAATTCATCGGTGTGTGGGCGAGTGTGTGTTTATAATAGAGAAATTCAGTGAACTGGGTGGTATTCCAAGTTATTTATATATTTTAAACTGGGAATAATTAAGAAAAGACAGAGATAAATTAAGGCCCCGGTCTGACTGTGACTAACTAGTAGGCTCTTTTAACGCAAAACCACTATTTAGTGTACAGCAGAGTTATAAAACACGTGAAGTCGATTAAGATGTTATTGCTGTGTGCTGTGATTTATGCTAGAATCTTGAAGCAAGTTATTGACTAAAATGCACGTATTCAATGCGGCTAAGTAAAAAGCAAAAATAACATATCGGAGGAAAAGCAAAGCTTTTACCGAAACAATAGTGGATAATTCGACAACTATTAATTTTAAAAATTAAATGAAAACTGAAATGCACGTATTTTTAAATAAGAAATTTCCGTTTCACCTTTAACTGACAGCAGAAAACTTGCCAAATTATCCAAAGATCGCAGCTTTTTAAACACTAATTATCATAAAGCGTATGAGGCAACTAGGCAGGGAAAGAATGAGAATAGTGTATACAGAAGCATAGATAGATAGTTCACCAATCGAAATAAATTGAGACCACGAACGAACGTGATCTTGCACCAAATTATAAAATAGGCATGTCCAGAATCATTTCCGGTACTCCTCGTCGAGATAATGTATTTTTTTATTTGTAACTTGGCGATAAAGCTACGGAATAAGTAGCCTTGATAAAGAATGTGAATGGCCATCAATTTGTTGATGTGTTGATGGTGGTGAATATCAATAGTGTGCAAAATAAAATGCTAAAAACTCTGCACAAACATATGGTAGTAGTTCAGTTAGACAGAACTGACTGCCTGGCTAAATCAGCATTAAGTAGTTCAAATACATAGCGGACCGACTATCTGGTTATAATCGCTATCATGATTATGCGTTTAGTTATAATATTCTTTTTGAACTATAGATTACATGTAAATAATTGTAAACAATTTTATGTGTATTTATTTTATATCACTAAGGGGTCATGAAATAATTTTAACTCTTATAGCATGACAGTGCAAAAATCAAGCTCAAAATATACATTTGCACAGAAGATCACGAAAAAATACAATTGAATAATTTTTGGGTGATCCAAATCAAAAAGCTCGCAAGAATATATGCTTATAGGAAACACGATCAAAAGTTTATAACGCGATTGTCGTAGACCTTATAGAATAAATCAGATTAAAAATTTCATGATAATAATTAACGAGTCAGTCAGCTATGAATCAATATTCCATAATTTAGCCAAAGGGCAAGCTCTGTCTAGCTGCACTACGATATACGGCTCGCGGCATTACCGTGTTTCAGTAGGAAATGTATAATATACCTAATTAATTAGAAACAAAGACAAATACAGTGACATTTTAATCAAAGATGGTCTACTTGGCATAAAACGAAACGAAGTAAGCTGCAGGATAAATATTAATTGCTTACTACCTACGTAGTCTTCGGCGCAACGGAAATCGGTATTAACAAAATGAATTAACAATGTAGAATTTCACAAACCCGGCCTCCCTCTATTCCTAAATCGCAAACAAGAACAGCAACATTTTTGTTTAAGCTGGAGAAAAAACTAAAGATGTTTGCGACACATTTGCAGCGAAAGCAACCGAACAAAACAAATGGATATAAATGCGTAATCTGTAGGCTGATTGGAGGACACGGTATTTATACCAACACAATCACTTGATTAGCGAAAAACAATAGGATTAAATAAAAAAGCGAAATTAGGCAAAAATATTCAGGCAGATGTGCAAAGTTAAGGCGAGACATCGAAATTACGAAAAGGAACCAAATATGTCGTGTGAACTGCCGCGAAGCTTAAAACAACTCGTCCTAAGAAAAATATGTTAGGAGATACCAGATCTGTTACAGCAAAATCAACCAGAGGTTAATATAGAATCGCCGAGTGCTTATTGAGTTGGAAATTATGCTGTGAATTTACGTCAAACTATTGGCAATTGAACAGCAGGATGATCGGTTTTCTTCAAATGATACAAGTATACTCATCATGTAACAATTAGTCAGAGTCCATTCTTCGTTTTATTTAACTGACTTCATCGATTGACAAAGCAGGGCTCTATTTGTCTGTATTAGAAACAAGACAGGTCAGCGATAGAAAGTAATTGGTGGATGATTTCGTGCTGATTACAAACATAATTTTAGAAATTGAAGGTAAACGGATTATAAGCTCGCAAAGATAGAGCCACAAATACATTCATACATACATTCATGTATACAAGCACATTTATACACATACATACATCCATCCATACATACATGCATACATACATACATACATGCATGCATACATACATACATGCATGCATACATGCATACGTACGTACATACATAAATACAAACGTACGTAAAAACAAACATGCATATATATATATATATATATATATATATATATATATATATGGCTTCGAAAAAAAACAATATATGCGTTAAATATTAAGATTTTGAAACAGATGAATGTGAAAATCTTTGTCATTCTTGGAGCAATTTACCAAAAAATATGCATGCAAAAAACAGTATAACAAAGTTGCAAAAGGTCGAAAATGGATGTAAGAAGACAGATTTTAGATCGACGATCAAATCCTTACTTACGTGTGTCCATAACGCACGTTGAAATCAGCCGTCGTAGTATTCATAAAGATAAAAATGGACAAAAAATAAAATGCACGAAATTTAACAATTGTACGATAAACAAGTATTTAATAATCACCTTCACAAATGAAGACAATGCTAATCAAAACCGAATGACACCAAGTAGCACTCACGTAGATAAACGCGCATGTCCAGTAGAATATTGAAATTTAAAGAATAAATTTTGATTTAACAAATATTGAAACACAAATCTTAATAAAATTCCGAACAAATATAAACCTATATCTAAAAATTGAAAATATTTCGGTATAATTTATAGAAACCAGATAAACTGCTAATTTTGCTCAGCCTCAGCTAGCCAGACAACTCGTCAAGGCGAATTCTGCTGCCATTGATATATTCTTTTTGCCCTGTTCGAACGAATTTGGTACATGTTGCGCAATAACTAATACATAATAGCAGATATGTTAGTAAATGAAGTGACTGAAATCCCATTTTGATGTATGTACATGTTTATTAATCACATTTAACTGAATACTCAAAATTATATATAAAACTGACACATACGCGACGTGCACCAATATTATCAAATGACAGTAGCTGTTATGCAATTGGTCAGTTATATGTATAGATCGGCAGATGTGAGTGAAAATTCCCACTTGCATTGTATTTCCGTGTCTGATTTTCATCGCATAACTTAACATGTTGTTAGTAATAGCGTTCTTGATTTCTTTCGCTCAACACCCTAAAATGTGAGGACAAACTCGGTTACGCCATTTCGTATGGTAAGTATAAAACAAGTCTAAATAAAAAATTCAGTCACTTTAATTTAATTTAGTTAGTTTTACACATTATTTATACACACCCACACACATAATCACGACTCGCGCTTATCAAGTGAAATGCCAGGTAGCAATCATGAGACTAACCACTAGAAATGTAAATTAAAGAGCTAAATAAAATACCATACAGGCACTATGATTAATTGTGATCAGATGAAGGTTGCCGACAAATATATTCGAAATATTCCCATCAAAGGAAGTGACTGGGAACGAACCTTCGTTACGCACTTTAAATTTTAAAGGAATATCGGTTCTCTGCGACCAAGAATATTTATCTATTAAATTGATAATTTTACCAGATCTGTGTTCTGACTAGCAATGGCTGAATTCTAGTTGTTTTCTTACTTGAGAATATTTCCGCGGACGCCTTCTTCAGTTCACCGTAAACCAAAAGTTTAAAAAAAAACAAACTAATGAAGCAAATATTGAGTTTAAGGCCAATCTGAAGTATAAATTATATGGCTAAAGAAAATATTGCACTTCCTTCATTAGTTTATTTTTTAAAACTTGAGATGATTGGTAAACTGAGGGCGGCAGCAAAAATATTTTTTATAGAAAATAAAACAAGTGGAATTCAGTCTGTGTTAGTCAAAATACAGATCAGGTTACTTTTATTAATCCGTTTTCATTCTTCAAGTAACAAAAAAGGCAATTTTTAAATTACACACCCTTCAAAGCTATGTATCTCAGACAAAAGATGTAATCAATCTGATATGTAAAACATAAAAAGATATATATAGAGTATATATATATATATATATAGTATAGTGAGGCAGCAGTATATATATATATATATATATATATATATAAGTGTATGTACCGTTTTTTACGCTTACATTTTTAATGTAATACTGCATAAGATATATGCTTCTATAAAAACGAAAAACCGATATTTCATGTTGACCACGAGCATGAATATATAATGGAAGCTACAAACAAAACAATGCTTGGGGCTCAAATCATAAATGCATTTGAAAAATTTTACTTAGAACAACTCGCTTTGCGATTACACAAATTTGAACAAATTAGTTGGGTACTTCGATTAATCTAAACGTTAGCTAAACTAAAATGAAAAACGAGCTGATATAAATTTCCAGCCAATCAGTAAGTATAATTTAAACAATAATTGATTGATAACACTTGAGATTAACAGACACCAAAATACTTAATCCATGTCCAAAACTTCTAAATGATTGATTGATATGTTAATCTGACGACTGATACCGTTCATTGAAGCCTAAAAGTTTGCCGATATTAACTTCCGCAAATTTCAAACGCGTGACATTTACTAGCATACTAGTTACTTTGTAAGTAAGGAGTCACTTTCTAGTCGTCCGATACAAAACTTCCGAACTGAATTCCTAAAGTTCTTAAATAGAATCTGCGTCTTTAAACGCCATGGGCATGCTCGAATGTTAGGAACTTTGCGTAGTTATGACAATGCAAAACTAAGGTAAAGTATGACTATCTCCAAGATAGAATATATTCACACATACCTTGCGAGTAGTTCATTGAAAAAATGCTCTTAGACAACCGGGTTATTAGGATTTTTCATGGTGAACAAAAACGCATTAAAAAATCTATTAAAAAATGATTGTTTTTGCATGTTTCGCAATCGTGAATACACACACACATACACATATATATATTCTGTGATCAGATTGAACTATTTCCGTTAGAGATTTCTGCATGTTTGCAGAATTGAAGCTATATTTACATTGTTGGTGCAAGTCAATCATGGCATAATTTCAAAATCCGGTCAATTTCTGATACCGAGATTTATTCCTTATTCAGAAACACCTGAACAATAACCAGGACCGCAGCGTCCAGCAATTCAGCTCATGATCATTTCCTTCAGAGTTAAGCATAGAAAGCCTTCGCCTCTGCACTCACGCAGTTTAATTTAGTTTGGATAGAAATAATGCTTGAAAGGATGTTGCTTCATGTTAGAAACCGGTGTTCTGGTTTCTACGCAACATTTTAAATACTCAGCCCTTATCTGCTGGTATAATATAGACGCTACTCTACAATGGATTCTATAAAATTATTTAGCCAAATGAAAGTGTGTACGATAATTTAGTTTATTGATTTATTTAATATTAGTAATATGTTAACTAAAAGCCATAAAACTCTGGTTGGTATCTTAAAGGCTAAATCGCAGAAGTTTAACTGACTTTAGAATCCGCCGCAATCAATTAAATAAAGTCAAGCATAATCGCATAGAAGCTGATTTACATTTAAATGAAACAGCATTAACACACACTAGAAAGCCATGAAGAATTAGATAATAAACAATAAAAACACAGGTGTTAGATATGACTAGGTATTAAAGGAAGGCAATGCCTCCTTCTATGCACGCATGACAAAAAGCATAAACGCAGCGGGACACGTACAAACAAGGCCACAATGATAGATAAAATGAAATTATTGATATTTTTAAAATTGTAATAATATTATTCATCCAGTTTATCCTAAGGTCTATGAGAATTTGTATGGTCTGACTATGAATCTTGTATAAGTATATCAAAGAAAGGACTGATGATATCGATAGAATTAAAAGAGCCCATCTGTAAAAAGATTATTCTGCAAAACTTTCACT
Source organism: Eudiplozoon nipponicum (assembly GCA_029291075.1). Classification (NCBI taxonomy): domain Eukaryota; kingdom Metazoa; phylum Platyhelminthes; class Monogenea; order Mazocraeidea; family Diplozoidae; genus Eudiplozoon; species Eudiplozoon nipponicum. The sequence goes on along the minus strand of JAQBSW010004855.1, from coordinate 46,076 downwards.
TTAAATATGGTTTTCGTGAGCAAAGGCAGCACGAAATAAGTTGGTTTAGTTATCTTAATGTCTGGTGTAGAAGCACATTGTTTTGAATCATAATTGTATAAATGATTGATATATTGAAAAATTATATATAATATATATATATATATATATATATATATATATATGGTTATATATATATATAGTCGAAAATAAATGCTATTCTGAAAAAGATGAAAAAACACGTTTTATCTACAACGGCTGATTCTGAAAATAGATCAGGACCCATTGAAGAAATCTGAAAGGCGAACCCCGTCGGAACAAGCACCACAAGGTTGTACAGCAAATCAAAAACTCAAAAAGCCTTGACAGCCTCAGGAGCTACTCTGATGCAGCCCATTATGTCAACGATCAATGCACCACATCATATACTAGCTGTTTTTCTGCGAACTACATTAACTATTACGAAATATCATAAAAACGAGTACCATTAATGATTCATACAAGCTTGAAGATGAAATGAGTAGAGAAACGTCCTAAAAACAAAATTTACTCGTTTGACGTCTCATCCTTATTTACGAACATTCCACTGCGAAAAGCAGATTTTGTGTGAAGAAGGACAATGCTTTTCCACTGATCGTTGGCGAACTCACTCGAGACGAAACTAGTGATTTGACATTGGCAAAACATACATCGCATTAATATTGTACCAAAATCTCACATAAAAAACCTAAATACCAAACCCTAAAACCGAATCATGAAGATCTGGTCTGAACGCAAGTTCGAAGAGCTGGTCTAATTGAAGAAAATTTTCATACTGAACAACTACCCGGACAGGATTATAGATACAACATCAGACCACGTCCGATTCTTAACACGGAAGATGCCAAAAAAATGTTTCCAAAAATTTACCAACCTCAACAATTTGACGGAGGTTATATCGAATCACACACAGGGACTCATGAGGTTGGATGCCAAGGAAAAATTGCCAATTATCTCTAAATCCTTCATAGCCTGTAAATTCTTATGTATATTCGGTAGCAAATATATTGGACGCACGAAAAAACAATTCATCAACGGAATCAAATATAATTTTCCATAGGAATTTTAAAAGAGCCAGATACCGGCAGGAAAATCAGCTATCTCCGAGCATATATTTGAAACGGGGCGTCCAGCGTCATATTATATAAATGAATAATAAAGTTAGATAATCCATTGCAATGAATATGAAATAATTATTACATTTGTAATATTTTATGAGCATGATATAACAGACGTCAATCTGTAAGAGATATTTTACATTATAAAACGATACTAAATTGACGCTAAGCAAATATTGATAATAAATATGCTCACATCCCTTAAATGGCACTTTATTTGTTCCATTTCTATAATGAAACTTTCATTGTTGCAAATAAACATTGGCGACGTCGTTTTATGCCACCACATATGAAAAATTGTGGAGCTAGTCAACCGATTCCATCTGATATGTAGAACCAGGCGATTTATGAATGGATGACCTAAAGTTCATTTACAGCCTACACATAACTTTGAACTTCATGGCTTTTCGTCAGTTAAGCATCAATGTATGGTGCTGGTGTCACGCCATCAACAAGAAATAAAAGAAAAAACTGACAATCAAACTAGTTTTGACCTCCCTAAATCAAAATAAATATTGTAGAATTGTTGAGTACTCTCGAAATTATCGAGTCATTATCCCCTTTGTTATTAAATATGTTTTCTCTTATATATATATATATATATATATATATATATATATATATATATATATAATATATATATATAGGATCGCATAACTAACAGAAAAATTAAAGGGGGGAGTGTCAAATAAGGGAACGCCCAATCATTTAATTGCATCACTTCTAATTCAGTCTCAATGTCCGTGCGTGATTTTCTACCTGCACAAATCAATCTGCAGATTTTTACTCAAAACCAAAGAATTTTATGGTGGAAAGAGAATTATCGTCAATATATTAAGCAATTACGGTTCTCGGGATAGTTGGCGCGCAGTTTGAATAAAAGAAGGTACTTTAAATTGTACATTTAGCATGGCTGCTATGCGGAGCTTTTATTAAATAATTAAACAGCCGATTTCTTTCACTAATGTAAAATAGTCGATAATGCTGACAAAATTGGAAATACAAAATGGAAAACTGTATTTTTCCGATCAAGGTGAACAAATATACAGACGACTTGGTCAATGGTAGAAGAATTAACAAAAACGGTGAATGCACATCCGCGTTTCAAAAGTCTAAAATGAAAAACGCATCAACTAATGCAATCCAAATGATTAAAATACTAGTAAGTTTAAAAATAGACATGGCCCCCCAAGATGCTTTGTGAATTAGGAGACAGCATCCAGTACAGTTGAGAACAAGAATGCACGTATGCCCTTGAACTAACATGAGCAGGATAACAAAATGCGTTATTGTAACTTAATTATTGCAAAATCGACCTTTCTACTAACCATACTGTAAAGATTTGAATATTAGCGTATATCCCGTTGAAAGTGTCATTAGGTAGTATTGTACTGTGGTCCATATTAAAGCGCCGTCAATACAATTGGTCATTTATTTTGACGTCAGTAGCACATAAGAGATATGAAACTATTTTGTACCATTTAATAAAGGCCTATTTAAATTAATGAGGTACTTAGTTTACTCAAAACAGCACAATTAAGACGATGATGATGAAGACGATAGAGTTCCCTCTGCATTGCTGCTCAGCTGAGACTCAAGATGCAAAAATTCAGACAGTGACGGATGGGAATCCCCAGTGACATTTGAAGAATTTGTAGTGACAGGCGGTCGGTTGGCGATTACAACTGGACGTGACGAATTCTTTATGAGGTCCGACACCTCAATTGAAAAAGCCATTCGCTGTTTACTTGCTTGATAGTCTGGTTGCGCTGAACAATGTGGCTGCGAAACAGTGATAATTCTGTTGGCGTGTGATTGATCGAACATTTTTAGCTGGACATCGACGCTTTCCAATTTCTGGCCTCCCATTAATTCAGTCAATAGTAAAATATTGGCATCATTCGATGACGAGACCGGTTTTACTTTGGTAGACCGGTTATTATCTTCAATGTTATCAACATTCTCTTTGGGGTCCATTCCAGATAATAAGTCGCGTGTTTGTGTTCGTAAATGATCAGTGGTGTCAGAAAGAAGAGGCAAACAAAAACTTCCAGTTTCATTGAACTTAACAGTTGCTTTATGAGTAGACTCGAAATCGGAGGTCTGTCGATTTGCATATATATTCTCTAACGATTTTCGTTTGAATTTAATGTCATGTTGACGACTGTGTGTGTTGCATGCACTAATACTGGGGTTAAAATCACTGGTATACTGTAACATAGCAGTGTTACTTTCGTCTAATAGCCATTCGTCATCAATACAATCATCAGGAGGAAGCGGCAAACGAGCAGGCTTGCAACTAGGGTGCTGATTTAGTGTGTTCTCGACGGTAAATCTTAAAGTATTTCTCGATGAGCAAATCAGTGGACACTTCTCTGAAGAAATTAATTGGTTTTCGGATAGTAATTGCGTCGAATCGTGGGCGAGGAGTCTATTTGCATTTGAAGCAAGATTGCTAGAAGACCGTTTAGTGTCATTGAACATGACCATAGTGCTTAGTGTGCTACTGGTAAGGAGTCGATTACTATCACCAGTAATATCCGAGCCTAACATCCCCGCGGCCAGAGAAGAAGTATCATTGCTTATGCCAGAATCCAACATTGAGGAACTCATATTGGCGATGCCCTTCGAGGCGCCAGTATGCTGATTAATGTAATCGACAGCAGCATCCGCCACAAAGTCCGTACTATTGTGTACATCTTGAACTTTTATCGTTGATTTATCAGGGAGCTCCATACAACCTTTAGGAATCGCAATTACTTGATTTGATGTAACCATGTCCTCTTTATGCAAGACACATTGATTTACAATTAATCCAGTAGTGCAAACGGTATTAGGCAGATCTTTTTTACTGGGTCTCTCTGCGAACATACTATCATCTAATGCTGTTTCATAGTCTAAATTACTACTCATATGATCAACTGTTGATTTTATTTTTGGAATGGGTAATGAAGCAAACTCGTCTTCTTGCAAATTTATGCAAAACTCTAAAGAATAGTCTGGCATGACTTCACGAAAGTCAGTTTCATCAGTCGTTTCCAGATTCGGAGATAAAAGCTGCGACCAAGCCGACAAGGAAGAGTTAGATTCCTTTCGACTAATATGTTCATGGCTTGATCCGTGGCACATTTTACCCTTTTTGCAATTAATATCTAGATTTAGCAATTCTTTTCCTTGTGAACTAAGAAGAGCATCATCATTTTTAAAATCATCGTCGCCTGTAATATTATCGGTTTTTAATTCAAGAGAGTCAAAACTTCGAACAAATGATGTGTAGCTCTTTTCGCTTCTGTGGCGACTTTCGTCAACTTGTAAGCTTGTTTGATTTAGTAAATATTCATTGAAGTTTTCAGCAGCTGCTCGACATCGTGAAATGTCGTTATTTCTATCTTCATCGAGGTGAATTTCAAGAGAATCATAACTGATTGACTTCATCGAAAGCAAATTATATGAACGTGGATAGATTTTCTTATTATTATTGATAATATCGTTGAAACAATTTGACGCCGAACGTCCAGAAATACACATTGATGATGACGATGATTTGAGTGAGGCTGACGTTGACGTGTTGTGACTTTTACCCGTATCAATCTGTTTACTGGAGTCAGCTGTGTAATCAATTTCTTCATTGTAGAATTTTCCACTGTCAGGAGACACTTGTGACTCCGTTAAACAATCGGGTGATGAATGTTCCACAGATTCCGGTATACTGAACAGTTGGTTCGGAATTGCATCATCATTTTCATCACCAAATCTACAATGGCGAATTTTCAAAGCCAATGAATCTCCTGGTCGCATTAAGCGGCCTGGTACCAAAGAGCTGATAAAATTAAAAATTGGTGGCAATTCCGATAAGCTCGGTAAAAGTCCGCTGGAAATTTTTGCTGAGTCTGAAACAAGCGCAGCTGTGTGCAAATCTCTTTCACGCCTACGAAAATCAATTTCAATATTGCTAGTGTTATCATTACTTATGTCGGTTAACATAGATAATTCTTGTTGTTGAATTTTTTTAAAACTTGGCGCCAACTCGTTAATATCTGTAACGTCGATGTTCGATTGACTAGATAATGGAGATAAGCAAGCAGCCTGACGTAGGCACAAGGATGAATTGAAGGTGCTCAAGAATTCCCCACTATGCCGTTGTGCATCGATTGATTCATTTCTACAAGTTTTACTCTTGTTTTCGTTTTCATCTCGACAAACTCCCGTGTGAGCTGAGTGGCAAACCGAATTCTCAGCATGGCATACTGATGCCAAGTTAGTGGTTATCGGATTAATCCCAGGTCGTAATCCTTGATTTTCTATAATTTGAAGTATTCAAACTCGGATTTTTAGTTTTCGCGGGAAATTGATTTGGAGGATACAAAAAGTGGTGTCATAAAATCCAATAAAAAGCGAACAAAAATCGATACAAAATGACAATGAAAGACAGGGTAAACAGGTTTTGAGTACGAGGAGTTTACTTAAGCCCACCCACCGACGAATATTTGGCAACCCCCATAAAACATTTTCATAAGAATAACATTCCTTAGTTTGATATATAACAGATTTTTCAATCATCCAGTGATTATTTGAAAGTGACGGATTTAATTGCTTATTGGGAAGTTAGGAATATACATCGATATTGTATATGACTAGGTTGAACAATAAATTACCAGATAAAAAGCATCCGCCTGACAAAGTAACCACAATTTCAAAAGAGAAATACGGAATGGTTGTTAGCATATATGATAGTTTGTCATAGCATAATAATGACCTATATTGAAAATAAAATATATAAAATGTCAATGAATCTAATATGTTATTTTTGTCAACAAAAAACAGTTGGACCAAGATAATACGAAGTAACAAATCGGAGATAAATCCAATTAACAAACGGTGATTATAGGGTAAACAAAACACAAATATCGATTAAAAAGAAGAATAATAATGCTAGATAACATAATTTAGAATCCATGAATTATAAACGGTTGCTGATCGAAGGCAACAGAACACATAAAGATCATTTGATACAATATAAACAGTCAGGAGCGAGCTTCGAAAGAGGCCGTTGAACTTAACGATACGCAAATGATTAGACAGTCGCATTTGAGAAACATCGAAAGCCATTCTATCAAGAAGGCATTGACAATATTGAGGTTCTGTGAAGAATGGGATGATGGGCTCCGTTTTGGAACAACTGGGGAGCATGGCGTTTAGTTTAGGAAATGCACAAAGCAAACAGCATATCGAAGATTTGATCAAGGCAAACTCAGAATACGAATATATATAATATTAAAAACAGGTTAATGTTAAAGACAATTGCACCACAAGAGCACTTCCCTTCAACACGGGGCCAGGAATTACCACACAAAAATGTGGTTATACCATTTTACGTGGCCAGCAGAGTCAGCACAATTATGTTACAGAAATGAAATAAATTTCGACACAAGCATCTTCAAAATGGCCTATTTTTGTTTGTTAGCCGAATAGATAGAAATGAAGTTAACACGTAGCTAAAGAACCAAAGAGTTGTATGATATACACAATCTCCACTAATAATAATTAAAGTATTGCATAGTGCTGTTAACAGAGAAACGGACACAGTTAGATGAGCAAATAGTTTTTAACGACACGAATATTGGAACAGATATAACTACACGAAAAAGCACAATAAAAGTTTACTTATATATTAACAAAATATGATAAAGAAGTTCTCGTTCTTTCAGTAGTTTCACATCTCTATAAAGATGTTCTTGTATTTTGCAAGATTTACAGTATGCAAAGTTGCATACAGGTAAAAACGCATTACGAAATGGAAAAATCCATTTAAAGTTTCGATCAAACAGACTTACTCAAACACACACATACATAAAAATGTGCTTGTGTATACATTAAAAAGGTAAAATAGTTGTTTTGGTCAGTTACAATATAGCCATAACACGAGATATGGGGAAGAAAATGTTTTCAACACAATTCACACATTTGAGTGCACAACAAATTTGAAGAAAGAAGAAAAGTATATATTAGATGAATTACTGCGATAAGAAAAAAGTTCATTTCTTTTCAACCTTACATAACTTACTTATTTTCGTAATTGATCTCTAAGTGTCTGTTACAAAAGTTATACGACGTGTAACTCGTAAACGTGGTTCGCAATGATATGAAAAATTAATCAGAATTTCCTAGAAGCCAAATAACATATTAAAGCACAAACGAGGCAAATAGGATAGTAGACAGAGAACGGACAGAAAATAAAATCCATCAAGTAGACAGATCACATTCGTAAAGGGCATTCACAAAGTATTTGCCAGAATTTTCGTATGTGGGATTTAAACTGGGGTGCACCTTTTAGTCATACAGCTCATACTCTACGCCACCGAACCCACGAATTGTACGAAATCCCTGATTCTATACCAATTTATGCTTTTATCAATCCTTCCTTAAGGTGGATCTCATTTGGCGTATCCTGAGAACAGAAGTAAAACTATGTCGTTTATTTTTAACCGACAACACATAATCAAATCCTGCCGTTATGCTTAAATACTTTGCGTGAAGCAAGGAAAGACTGCGGGCTTGGCAAGAAACAGAAGCTGTGTAATTATCACCAAATGAGCACACTAAGGCAATTCGCCCTTTAATTAAACGGACGATATGTTAAGCCTAGAGAGGCAACAGGCTAACTCCAAATGACTGACTATATGTTAGATTACCAGAAAAAAAATTAATACTAACAGACAAAGTAAAAAAAATCGCCAACGAGACATTCAAACCACCCACATCTGCGGAAATAAAATAGCAGCTAACTCTCATACATTGACGATAGTTTCGCTGTTATGCGACCGGTTGAATACAATGGGATTAGTGGTAATATCAAGTTTGCAAACTTGATTTAGATACATATCACCATCCGCGCAGTAGTGGCCTAGAATATTTATTTAAGACATCGTGTTTTCCAATCTCACGCGCATATATATATATATATATATATATATATATATATATATATATATATATATATACCTGGAATATGCTCATTAAAAAAATATTTCTCAATAACCTATCGACTCTGAGAAACTTCTCATGTTTAACGTGTGGTGTTCATGCTATTAAAATCAACCATTTCTCAAACTTGACAATTCGTTTAAAATGTTTGCTTTTTTAATTTAATCTACCAGCAGAATTTCTCAGAAGCGCCAGCAATAAATAGCAACATAGAGTGTTAGGACACCAAATAAACAAATAAAATCAATAAAATTATTTAAAATATATATAGAACAAATGCGCCAACTATAACGTTCGATAAAAAATGTAACATTTTTCATGTGAATTAATCAGTTGTTTCCTCTAGTAAAACAAGTGATTTAGATCGTGTATATCAGGAGTGTGTGCGTTCGAATCGCAAGAACTCGCTTAACCAGATAAATTGTTCTAGTATCAATTATAATCCGGCCATCTGTCAAATCAACATTATAAAATATTTAACAAAATTGGCAACAGGCTGAAGTAAAGCAGCTACACAAACGTAAGCATAACCAAATCCCCAAGTTGTACAACGATAACATACATTATTTTTATTATCAACAAAATTTAAATTGTTATCTGGTCGAAAAATATGCCCCAATCAGCAACAATTTGTACAAACAGATAACACACAAAAAATATTTTTGCGCAAATACTAAAGTACAACCCATCTCTAGAGACGATTACGATCTCAAGCATTCAATAACAATACACAAAGAATCATATCTATTGGCATACAGGAAAACACTCACAATTAAATTTAGAACTAACAACAAACTACTCATAAATATAAAAGAAACTCATAATCAGATCAGCACTCACTCAGTCAGTTAGATATAGTTGTGGCGGAAAACTAATTTATATGCAATTGTGCATTAGGTGTGGTGCATCTTTTAACAAATTAGTTCAAATATTACCATAAAGATAAACCATAGACAGCATGAACGGAAAGTATAATCTCGTGCACATTTGTTTCGTGCTTACTGGCAACTCATCAGTAGGTGCCAATATTACGCCTTTTGCCCAGTATATATTTGAGTGAGCAATGTGGGAAAATAGGACGATACACTCAGTTAAACCGACACTCATGCAATTCATAAAATTACCTCCATTTGTGCTAAATATTTTTAAAGAAGAAATGATCTTCGCGACAGGATGGCTCATAGTTAGCTGAGCTTTATTTGCGTCAAGTGCCGCTGTATTTTTCTAAATGTTTTTTTTCCCGATAATTAAGCATAATTTTCTAATGCATGTTTCGAAGGACCACTCATTACAATAACTGACGAGTAAGAATATAATATAATGGATTTATTTATACTTATTAATTTATTTCATAAATATTACTTAGAATTACTTACATAGAAATGAAACTGAAAATCAGACTAGTTGACACCTACTTAATCAAATAAGAACCCAGGATGTATATGTTTTATCAATTTTATTTCCATCACCTGTTGGTGGTTATTGCGAGTTGATTTGTAAGTGAATATGCGTGAGTCTGTGTGAATCTAGGGATCATTATCATTTTTTTACAGATAGATATCTGAGATCTGGTTATTCCTGTATTGATGACCAAGTGTTCGCAATGTTGGCTATTACGTGTGTGGAAGATTCTTCTTCGTATGCTGTCTTTTGTTTCCTCTAGTTCAGTTTCATTTTGCCCCATTGGTCGCAGCGCAGTTTGTGGATTGCCGTTTTGATCGCTCATATTATTACGCAATGTCTGTCACTGTTAACAAAGATAACGATGCTGTTTGCATAGCCTTTTTCTTTCGTTTTTTACTAATCCGATCGAAAGTTTGTTGAGGCTATTCAAGTCGGTCTTTGGGCTGGCCTGGATGATAGCATATTGTTTTTGGCTTCCGCGACACGTGTTCGGTCGATTAAAACGTCATTGTGGTGAACGTTTTTGGTGCTTGTTGTTCTATATAAAGTTTCGTAAATGAATAATAATATTTTTGACTTTGTCTTATGTACAGCTAAGAAATTTGTCAAATTGGCTGGGTGTCTCGTTTGAAATAGGTGCTCGGAGATGGCTGTTTCCCTTGATATTGCCTGGCCTATTGTAATTAACTTCTGCGGTAGGTGCTGCTGGATTCTGTTGATCAATTGCATTTTCGTACGTCCAATATATATGCTACCACATACCTTCACACATACAGACAGGCATACATACATAAATACATAAATGCGTACAAACAAACATACACACATGCATAAATACGTACAAACAAATAAACATACATAAATACATACATCCATAAATACATACATACATACAAACTCTCAATGTCGCGTTTTGCGTACGCGGGTAATAGCTGTACACGGGCAGTTACACAAAGATACGATTTTTCACAATTTCCAATTTTGTTTTGTCTTTGATCGGGTTGACTTGTTCTTCGTTCAACTGGAAATGCGGTTCTATCACATCTTTGTTTACTGGCGACGTTTCGGTGCCTACTTTCCAGCACCATCATCAGGCAACACAACACTGATCACAATAGCAGATTTAAGCAAATGTGGTAACCTCGTTCCAAAACCATTCTATTTATATATATTTGACTCAACACTATTTTAATCATAGAATTTGTCTCAGTAACTAAACTCAATATATAACTTTTTATAATTAGCAGACCAATCATTACCTCACCTATACATCATCTCATCTCGTATGCAGAATATTTTAGGGGAGAGAGACAGTATCGAACCTTTTGTTATTTGTTATAACTGTATTGCTACTATGTCACGGTAATCAAAATTTAAAAAATGCTAAAACTAAAACCTTGACTATCATATACTGTATTTTATTTAAAGCCGGGAGCTCTAATGTATACAATGGTGTGTGAGGTATTGCGCACATAGCAACAAATTAGTTCAAATATGGAGCGGCAAGTTACGTAGATGGATGGAGAGTGAATGTTATAGCGACGCTTAGGTGAACGAATAAAGAGAGAAAGATAGAGATAATCTGGACAACTAACGTTTTTCAAAAAACTAATCGTAAGCACAATGCGAAGTTAATCAACTATTGGAAATAATTGCATAAGAATATTTGCTCATATGACTAAAATAATTCATTATATCTATATACATATATATCTAAATATAATATCGTAAAACCAATTGAAGTAAAAATGAGTCAACCCGATCAAAGACAAAACAAAATTGGAAATAGTGACAAATCGGATCTTTGTGTAACTGCCCGTGTACAGCTATTACCCGCGTACGCAAAACGCGGCATTGAGAACCTGAATGCTGACACACCGCAAATATTAACTTCAAAAATACATACAAACTTACATAAAATAAATACACATGCATATATAAAGCATACACACATACATAAATACATACCTACACACGTACATACATACACACATACATACATACATACAGGCATACATACATACATACATATATGAAGAGTTCAATCATTCTACCCTTCATGGTAATCTTATTGTATTAACCAAATATCAGGATAGCCTAGCCACCTCATTGGATCGAAACGTCACTTATTCATTGTAAATGCACTTATTCTATGAACTTAAGGCCTTTTTAAAAACAAATCATAGCTTTACCGTTACTCAATAAAACGTTAGTAGTAAAGCAGGTAAGTTGTAAATTTCCCAAACACTATGCCATCAGAACGGCATTAACTGCTAACATTTCGAAAACTTTACCAGTAAGACCAGGAAAAACAAGTTTGCTAGAGTAATGTTCAACTACCTTATGTGAAACTCCCGCTTTAATCTTGTCTTCCTTATATTTTGCTTTATTCTGTTGCTGCAGTTTCCATACTTTCCTGTGTAATACAAATATTCACGTTACATTCGCTACAGAAACATCGGTCATAAAACAAAAAACTTCGCAGTCAAATAGCTTAGTTTTCATAAGTTAGAGTAAAGATCATAATTTTATCATTCTTAACATAGTCCGTTAACATAGGTTTGCACTACTTAGTCCTGATTAGTTAAGTTGAGTTGATATATCAACGAACAATTTTTTTACAAAATCGGCCTTCATATTCACTCAAATAGAGCAATTTTAGCAGATTTTCATTTTTTTACAAAATCGGCCTTCATATTCACTCAAGTAGAGCAATTTTAGCAGATTTTCTGATTTCTCAGTAATTACACATGTTTTATTAATAATTTATACTTATTGGAGTTCTCGTGTGAAGGAATAACTATACTTCTTGAGATACAATAAATATTTATTTCTAATGTTCTGTTTAATAATCCAAAAATGCATATATTTCTATCTTTTCGGAAAGCCTAAATTCACATTAGCATCCATTCACGTGCATCACATGTTTAGGTTCAATGTGCACACATGCTTTTTCAACTTGCACAATCGGGCTGCAGCATGACCTGAATTTGATGAATTTAAATGATTCTACGGTCTTCTATTTACGTTCTCTTAAGATAGACATTCTATGTTGGTTTTGCTTTACAAAAATAATAAATATATCGACTTATAGATGATTTAAGAGAAACTGATATCTGACCAAAATTATCACTTATTCAGACTGAAATGGTACTATGAACTTTAAGAGCTCGCATTCCAAAATAATGATAAAATTATTTGTTAAGTTAATAGTGAAAAATTATGTCGTGGATATACATACAGTTCAATTGCAAACACTTTGTTTAAATACATGTTTAAAATCAGTAAAACCGTAAACCTAATATCATATCTACGAATGCATCGATTTTGCCCAGTTAATTTTTATAATACATAGATTATATTACGGATTAAAACAATTAATGTTTTTCGCTAAGTGCATAACAACTCGCAAGTATTAGAAATTTAAGTCCAGGTAATAATTAAACAGATAAAGAACCAGGATGCCATGCCAAAATCAGCGTAAGAAATGCACAATCCAATAATAATCGTCCATTTATAAAGATATAATAAACTAAAGATAACATGATTACCTGGTATTGCTTCGATATACGTGCCGATGCATTTAAACTCTTCTGTGTCGACATAAGAGTGTAGTAGAAATACTACCTACAAGAATAAAGCTTCGGATTGCATGTAAGCATGCCATAAATCACTGATCTGTTCTCTAAATAATTTAGTTTATTACTAAATCAACTACGTAATAACCATTTAAAAATTAAGCTACATGGTTTTCACCAATCTCCACGGTCATTTAAACAAAATATCTAAAATTTGTATTTGTGAGAAAGGTCGCGAAGCGTATTAGCCGAATATAGTTGAAAAGTTAATATAAATAGAAACGCCGAAATTTTGACTCTCGTATTGCATAATGAAACTTTCGTCAATTACGAGTAGTGACGTCACATACGCAGTTCACGGCTCAGAACCACCCGACGAATTCAATCTTCTGTTTATGGACCTCAAAAATAACTTTTAAAACTTATGCGTCACAAATAGCTATATCTCGTGACACAAGGATTTTTTAAAACTGTTTTACACAGCCTTCGAAGTGTAATTTATAAATCAAGTTTCCTTCCATAAAATAACACATACTGTGGGTATTTAGGAAAAGTAATAAAGTGGTCAAAATTTACGCCAATGAAGCCAGTCACTATGTTCTCAATAAGCATTACATACTTATACAGCAACCAAAAATTGGCGAATTCTTCAAAAGGATGCTCGAAACATATTTGGTCATCCAAAATCGCTGAAAATAATAATAAGTTAGATAACGGGTGAGGATTTACCTCAAACTCAAACTTTATTTAAGGAATTATTATCACCACCCACGCAATCAATGAAAAGTGAATTGTACGACGCAAGATTCGTGACTGTACAGATATTGTGCGAAAAATTTGCATTCATATACAATACGTGCAAGTATACTAGGATGTGAGAGACGCCTATGTTATTTTCCATACTTTAAATATTAAAATTGGTTTGATTTTTGTAAGAAATTTTACCATCGCGTTTTGCTGATGATCATAGAAGATCAAAACACATTAATATGTGGCACTGACAGAATTTTTTCTGTGTTTTGCCGTTGATTTGGTACTTTGGGATTGGTAATTATCTCAAGCTGAAAAAGGTTCAATTTCTGCAGGATTTTCCGATTTACTCTAAGAAAGACCTAAAACGTTCTTCATCAATTTACCCTGCTGGATAAGTAGAAACATACAACAAGTTCGTGAATACTTCTAATTATAATCTTTGCTCCAGCCTAACTTCTCATTTAAAGATGGGGACAGATTTAAGCCTCCCACTACAATCTGTATCTTTTGATAATAACTTAATAAACGAAGAACAGTAAACTCTTGTTTTAAGACAATACAATACACATAGCTTCGTGACGACCCTACTCTAGGGCTTTCTTGACAAGAGGGCAAAGTGAATAGGATGAAATTTCCGAAGAGTCTACAACAGAATTGCAAACTCATTCTACATAAAGCTATGCCAGATATGAACATGGAAAAAGTATTTTAAATTTTATTGGTTGTTTTTATTTTGGGGATACGAAGTGGACAAAACGTTGTTCATTCCTAGTGGAGGGTTGACTGGGAAATCCGACCCTCGCAATAATTCGGTCTCACATCATAAACTCGAAAAGCGCAGAAGCAAAACCAGTATAACCCATAAAATAAATTGGCAAGCGATCCATCGAAAGAGCGATAAATAACAAGATTGATATCATGTTAACCAAATATTCTAGTGTTGAGCGTGCCGTCGTATCACGGTTTGCGAAATAATCATTTTTTAAATATTACTTGATGTGTATGGTTGACTGTGAATTAAATTATAAAAAGGATTTAAACGAAAGAAATAGAAGAACACTATATCGGTCCCTTGAAGCACGAAAATAACCTAAACCATAGAGTAGACGATTTACATCTAGTTAAATAAAAACACGTGCAAATGATATGATAAGAATTAAATAAATAAACGATACAACATGGATGCATTTATGATAATAATGAAATTTTAAAATAAAGCCACAAAATATCACAAAAAGGTGCATTAAAATCGCGATAAAACACAAAAACATGCATTTACACCAAATATGCACATTTAGTAAACACATGGATGAATGCTTCAACAGGTAAACGTCTAAATATCGACGAATCAGCGAACCAACCGCCGTACTAACCTAAGTGTATTTCTGAATTTCTAATTTGCCTTCCTCTTTTTTCGCTGTCGTCTTTTTTGAGATTTATTTGCGCTTGCCCCCGGTTCATTTCGAATGGCAATATTAGAGCCAACTATTATATTCTCTAACTCGTCTTTATCGGTAAATTCGTCCTTATCTTCTTCCTCTTCGTCATGCTCCGGAGATTTATTTCTTTGTTGTTCAGGTGCAAAGTTTTTTTCATTTGATCCTCCTATATTTTCTTCGGTGTTTCTTTGGTTCTCGTCATTTGCATTCCCGATACTTTGTGTAAAACTGACTACATTAATGTCAGATGTAACTTGTCCTCCTGAAGTGAGACTAAGCTCACCAGAGTCAAGGGTTTGTTCAACATCGTCTAGAGTGTCATCAGCCCCACTGCTTTGACGATAACTTAGATGATGCTCATTGGTCCCAAAAACGGACAACGCCGATTCTCTGGTCAGGTGAGCAGACTCAGAACTTTGACCAGAAAACGACTGATCCACTGATTGTGAATTTTCACCATCATGTTGCTGGTTCGACAATAATTGGACCGAGTGATGTTCGGCTAGGTATTATATAATTGTATAGATATATAGACAGGCGCATATATTGAGTAGAATACGCACACGAATGCACACACGAACGCAAGAGAATGTGCAAATAAATTCTTATGACTATAATATTCTTACGAAGCCAAATGAGTTAATTAATAATTTTTACATTTTGGACAATTAACGTAGATGAGTTTTTAATACACTTTCGGTCAATGGACATAATTCAACAGTCAAGTATAGAATAATATATCAAGTCTACATTTGAACGAGGGTGCCATTAGTGTTAGCTTAGAATGAAACAATCTGAGCAAAATTCATCGTGTAATATATATATATATAATATATATATATATATATATATATATATATATATATATATAATAAGACGATAAATTTTTCTCAGATCACTTCACCAAAGTTAAAGTTGATTAATTCCGTTCAAATAGGCCTATTAATATAAGGTAGCAGGCAGGTATAGGAACAAGATGCCTGCCACACTCTACTTATTTATCGACTGATTTGTTGAAGCAGTTTTTTACATCGACGTTCCCAATTTCTAAATAATTTAAAATCTCAAAACTTGATTAAATGTCAACAATGCGATAACCGTGACTTAATGGACGCCATGGGGATTAGCAAATTTAGGTAGTTCACAGTGCGTTTGTGAGAAAACATGATTTAAACTCTATGGACTTTACGTTGAAAATGGCATTTTTACTTTATTTCTCCGAGGTTCGAGCTCGTCAGCATGGTCAAGACCGATAGAAATCGTCGGATTCTTCTAGTGAATTCTACTAGTTGGGCAGATTTGTCAAAATTAGGCGCTATTGGCGATCGCCTCGATGTACTTGAGGCTTCTTCCAATATTTGATATTTCTGAATGAAGCTGGGAATTTCCTCAACAAATAACTGCTATTCGTGCTAACCAAGAAACTATGTGTCAACGTTAAAGAATTGAAAAAAAATTTAAACGCTAATTGCAATAATTTAGTATGATGTTGTACATGCAATGAAAAGAAAGAATATATAGAATGGTTTTCATAGGTTATCTTAATAAATAAAAAGTATAATTAACAAAACAAATTGACTGTGGTCAATCTGGACAATTCATACACTGCGCCAGTAAATCACTGTCGAACTTTGAAGCATATATCAGACCTCAAATGTGCAATCTGTAACAAGCAAAAATGAAAACCAGATTCAAGGCATATACGTTCAGAACATTAGCAAAAGACAAACTGACATAATTAATTCCACACAAACAGTAGGCAACAATTATTTTTCTTAAACAAGAGGTTAATTATCTTGCGACTTGTCAACAACACGCAGTGATTAGAACGTCAGTAAAACAAATTATTGTAATGGTTAAGTTCATGCCAACAAGCAAATATAAAACAAATAGCAGTTATAACGCAAAAAAGACAACACTTGAATTTAATTAACATATTCAAGTAGCATGATCCATCTGATCAATTAAATTAAGCATATAGAGTCACCGACTCACCTTCCACTGGTACATCTAAAATACGAAAAATATAACACCAGATACCGTCTTGATATGCAACATCATAAAAACAGAATGGTTACACACCACATTTTTACTTAATATTACAGAAAATAATTTTATGCCAATATTGCCTGCATCTCAATTCCCAGGTAGCGTAACCTTATCCATTGATTAGGTATGGCCTTACATAACGTTTGTTTTGAGTAGACAATAAAGAAATTTAAATTCAAATATCCATTAGCAAGTATCATTTTGACTCTGCCAAAACAGACATAATAAATAGTGTCGGCCGCAAGTAACAAACATATTATGGAATTCGTATTTTTAACATCTGTGCAGAACGGGATTTTTCTATAAATGATCAGCGAGTTCTGTGTATTTCAAGAAGATCGTAATTTAAAAATAATCTTAATGGATAATCGCGCCGTCTCTTAAATAGTGATTCTTTAACTAAGTATATTACTTCAAAAAATACCGCACACCAATATTCACGATTAAAGCTATATTTTCCAGCTCAACTACTTTCTAATTCTTCATGTTTCCTCCAGTAAATAGGTCAATAAAAGCTCCTGTGTCTATAAAGATTAATGCACCATGTCTGTTGTCCAGATTCTCCGAAGTACAACAAAGGAAAGTCCACGGTGCGAATATGTAAATATTTCAATCTAGCTTTATTTGAGGCTTCGCCATATCAGCACGACCTGTTTTAAGTTTTCAATAGAATCGACGAGAGCAGCACGTATATTTAAAGTTTACAAACATTAAATAAGCACCCATCCCAATTTAAACAAACCGCGCAACAAAACAACACTATTATCAATATGATCCTTCGTTAAATGTCGACAATCCATCGTCAAAATCAGGAAACGACGGGAATGTGTATAGCAAGGAACGAATCAAAATATATAGACTATGACTTCAAACGTGTCGGTACATTTATCTCATGATAGTTTTTCCACATTCTGTCACTATTCAAAATGGAAATCGTTATCAACACTTCTCTAATCAACAATTGGTTAATTTAGTAACCGAGAAGCACCATAAGAAAGTGGGCAATGTCAATTTTTAATAGACCCGACCCACGTGCTAGCAAGTCTAGCTAGCACCAGAGTTCTCAGTTCGGAAAATTGTATGACGGAACAAAATAATACGATGAGAAACCAATGATCATTTTTCATAATAAAGAAGAATATATGGTCCAATTAGAAAGGCAATATAATACTTAAGCAATATCATAGCAATGAGACCACAACAGATAACTTAACCTTCAGTTGACAAGTCAGGAAAAATTGAACGTCAGTACAGTAAATTTTAACAGCTTTTATCCATATAAAAGAATGTTTTGTACAATGAATCAATAATTTCATCTAAAATATGTTCTCAGTGTCCTAGCACAAGAAATATAGTTCATAAATAAAAGCAATACGTCCTGGACATAACAGAATTGTGATATACTAACTGAATTGCCAATGTAAAATTACATTTCATGCAGACTTTAACTCGCGATGTACGCATTCCACAAGAACTTTGCACTTAGAATTGAACGCTAAATTTCTTCTCGCATCAACTCCCAGAGACTGTAAGCTATCTTGGAATATGCGTGTCATGAAATTTGCAACTTGGTTGGTGACTCCTATCTAGCACTCCAAATTTTGCCATCCAGTGTAGCAAGTACACATAGGCAATGGTCTCCGCATCTTGACCAGTTAGTGATATTACTTCAAGTCATATTGTATGTCGATCACCTAAAGGCATGCAATAACGAAAGCCACGCATTTTAGGGAAAGTGATTATGTCAAAATTGATAAATCTAAAATGAGCATTAGACAACTCAAAACGGCCAGTCTGAGTAGGTATGAAGAAGTACTTTCGAGAGTTGACATGTCCAGCATGCTTTAACCAATTCGATAATATATCGCCGACTGGTCGGTTAAAAGTAACATTCTCGTACTACCCACACCAGGTTGACTCAGATTGTGGTATTCATCAAATATCGGTGAGCGCTAAATTTTATTAGCCATCACTTCAATATTATTTGCGATGAACTCGCCATCGCCCAGCTTCAAATTAGTAAATCGGTCGGAGTGCCTTCGTCGCCATGATGTGAGTTCTTTATCTGTCGATTTTTTGTCTGAATTTCTTTTCATAGCGACAGTTTAGCATTCTGATGGAATACTGAATTTATTTCAAAGCGAGATAAACAATCGGCCATCACATTATCTTTTCCTTGCAAATGACTGATTATAGAGTTGATCATTTTCCGAATTACACTTTGCGGATAATTTTTTCAACCTATCTGTAATGCCTCAACTAACGGCGCGACGGCAAATGTCTACGGGTACACTCGACGTAGGCCTAGTGATACTGTGATTTGCCAAGACATGTGTTTCAATTGACTGAATATTGACGGCCATTAACTATACAAAAGTGCTGCAAGCTACTGTGATACTTGGCGTTATTAATGATGTTGCAGCACCTTTATAAACCCGGAACGCGATCCGCGAAAGTGGATCTGTAAAAATCATTAACGGGTTTCTGAGTGAATTACTACGCGCCGGCCTTACTTCCTCTATACTTTGATTTTTGTGGGTTTGAACTTTATTCTTGAGTGAAATGCTTATGGGCCACCGTGGATATTCACACGTGGGGCCATCTTGACACGTTCTCAGGCAATTTCTAGTTCTTTTGCCATATATAATGATTTATACATCAAGTATAGGGGTTTTGATGGTAGTTGCCTAGCTGGTTAAACACAATGGGATACGTTTTTATAGCACAAACTAGCACACTTTATTTCAGTCTTGCTAGGAATATCCACGGTTATGTGGCGGTGAAGCAACGTAGTTAGAACCCAATGCTGAACATTATAAGTAATAGAAGGCTGAAATCTCGGTTTTAAGTTTAAAATCTATTCTGTAGTGCCTAATATATGGTCTTGTCAACAGAAAAACCAGGTTACCTTCTTGAACGTCATTGATATCAACACTGTCCATCTCGTTCATGAGACCAAGCGGCACAGCTGACTGTGAATCCGTCATCACACTAGGTTCGATACTGGTGTTTTCAATTGAAGCCTCTACTGCCTCGTCTTCCTTACCAGCTTGACCACGGCGAGCTTCACCAATTAAAACCTGCTTTAACAGCACCTCTGCAACTGAAAGTAGTAAAGGCGATAGAAACAGAAACGAATAATGCAGGTATGAAATGCAAGGTGTGAAAACGCGTTTACATTGTATTAAAAAAAATAATAAGTAACGATATGTTCGTGTTTTTGTCTGAAATACAATTTTGCGCGTGATCTTCGGCACAACATCGCAAGAAAAGGCTATTCTTTGCCAATTCGAACGCGAGAGCGATCCAGACAGGTAGGGTATTACCTTTCTGCTATCTACTGCTGCAGCGAAAGCTTTAGAGTACTAGAGAACTATAAATTCTCCTTTTAAATATGCTGCGCTTCGTGAGACCTAACGTTATATTCACAAACTCCCAATCAACCTGGAAGTGAAAAGAATAGTTTATTTGAAAAATTATCGCGTTTGACCTAGGGTCTCGAGTAGCATTCGAGAAACCTAAAGATTGCCGATTATTTGAACGCCAAACTAGATCAAGTCTGCACGGCAAAATGGAGCCGTAGGAGTACGAATCCACGTTGAAATTAGCTGAGGCAAATGGCAACAGGCTCTCCTATCTTTCCCTTTAACATTCAAATTGGTGTAGATAACTCAATATTTAAGCACAAGAGGTAGGTCGCCACATGTTTTAGTCATGCACCTCATGCAGATAAGATGGAGACCTGTCATCGTACCCAAATCCACCCCATTCTGTTCGGCAGATGATGGTTGTTTTTTTTACAAAACGCGAGCGCATACTATGGATGGTCTACAAACATCTAAATGTGAAAATGACAAGCGGATGCATAAAACCGTAGAAAAACATCAAGAGCGATAAAGATATTACAAAATCTGTATTGTAATACAATATATGACCCAGCACTCCATTCATTTCACACGGAATATATTAGATGTGCAAAGACACCTCACCCGCAAACCAAAAGCATACAACGGATAGCCAATTAAAGTTAAGGTATAAGGCATTATTGTACTGCGTCAGATAATTAGGCATTAACCGTACGCTTGCTTTGGAAAATTAGTTAATGATATGTCTTTTGACATATTTACGCAAAATAATAATGCACTGTTATACAGAAATTCGACCAAACAAAATCAACGGTAAAGAATAAATTTGTTTTCAATTCAAGCTAATCTAAACAAAAATTTAATAAGGCATAGAAGGGACACATTAAATTTGGTCCATGAAATCACAAAATTTATTCAAGGTGAACTTAACATGTAATTCTCCATAACACATCATTATGTCTGTTACTCCAATGACCACTGGTCATTTAGCACATCTTCTAAGTTTAAGTGACAAAAATAGCACGTAAATAAACGAATGGAAAGATGGATCATAACTACGTATTGAAATAAGACTTCAGGTTAAATTAAACAATTAATGTAAAATACCGTGGTGAAACACCGCAACATTAGGAGACACAAATATCTTGAAACATGAGAATAGCTACAACAGAGTTACATACCTGACGGAGGCCGCTCTTCCTTTTTCTCTTCCGTTTGCTTTGCAGTCGCCACCATCCACTTTTCATCTTCCAACAACATTAACTCTGCTAGCTCAGCAGCTGCCTCCTCGCAAACAGTTTTTTCGGCACGTAGTAATCGAGGTGAAGAGCAGACAGTAGTTTGAGCAGTACTAGAGCGACCCTGGCCAGTGCCGGGAACAATGGTCATTGCTTGGACGGGTTGCACGGATGAGTTGCACTCTAATTCAGCTTTCGCATCAGCTTCACTTGTAAGATTAGCGACACGAGTTCCTCCGGACATTGATGTTTCGTCCTCCATCAAGTAGTCCAATTGAAGATCAGCCAAATCACTGGCCGGAATCGTTGTACTTGCTAGTCCGCTGTCGACTGTGGTCGTTTGACTTCGGGGACTCAGAACTGTCTTATCATCGGCAACTGGAAAATGCATGTTTTCATATACGATGCAATTATAAAGCAATTTTACAGTATCCTCAAAAGCAACAATAATGTCACATAACAAAATCATATGTGTAGCCCTGAATAAAACACCAATCTCTAGAAATTTAAAATAATTCTCCTAGCAGAGCAAAAATATCCACAGATGTACGTAGTGACGCAACTCGAACCTCCATGGTCAGATCACTTCGACAGTATATAACAATGTATAATTTCTGTTAGTCTCATTTAAGAGTTCCAATGATCCACATCCAATTAGTCGTTATAAGGAAGTAATATTAAATTGAAGTATAATGATATTCTTTGCCTATATTCATGCTATCGGTATAAAATATACACTATATAAGATAGCACATGAAAAAACGCCAATGAAACGGTCTCATTCTTATTAGGAACCCATTAAGTTGTTATAATTCGGGCAGTCGGCACTTTGACTACCGGGCATTTGCTTCAGAGTAATGCAGCTCATCCACCACGTCATAGATGGAGCTTCGAAGAGATGGAGATCGAAAGCGATACCAAGTAGGTTCCACCTAATGGAATGTCTGAACAAAAATAAGTTTATATATAATTGAAAATTACATGCAATGATGATACGAAGGATGAATGTAAAAAACATTGTGTTTTACACTGGCTTTTACTCACTTTGTAGATGACAATTATTATTGCATCCATCAAACAAAGTTGCACACCAATCGGCCTACAGCTTTATATACATTTGAGAATTTTATCAATCTTATTTGTTTAAATACAGCAGAATGAATTCACACTTGCCGAAACACATACTCTCACTGAAAACTAGACTCAATCGCCGGTTTGATTGTTTGTATGCATTTTTGAGTTTTTTAGGCTATACTGGTAAGACTTCATTTCCATTAGAGTTATTCCTACCAAACAGCCAATGAGAAGAGTTGTGAAAATAAGTCGTAATCCCCCCACTAGGAGTGGCCGATCTCGTGTTCATTTGCAGCCAACATAATACAATACATGTAATGGTTTTGCGGTGGTGAAGTGACAATATATAAAGTTTGTGTAATGCTATTTAGTAGTATTAGTAGTAGTAGTGGTAGTAGTAGTATTAATAGTGATAATATACAAATTTGGTGGAGGAAAAAAGATTTTCGCGCATAAATCTAAGCGCATTTTACAATGCAAACAATGCAAAAACTAATATAACGCTTCTATTTTTTTTTAATTAAAGCACATTTTACGAACAGGCCTCTCTATGTAGAGATTTGTTCTATAAACAGATGTTATCAAGATATGTATACACAAAACCAAATTTTTCGTGCATCGGCAATATTATGGAGATAACCCACTACGATGCCAAATTCTGGGTTGTTGAAATACCGTGGTGAAACACCGCAACATTAGGAGACAGAAATATCTTGAAACATGAGATTAGCTACAACAGAGTTACATATCTGACGGGGGCCACTCTTTTTTTCTTGCATCGGCAATATTATGGAGATAGCACACTACGATGCCAAATTCTGGGTTGTATTTTGTAATTGAATATTCTCGGCGAATATTTTTCTGTAAGTTTTTTTCTACTTTGGTCTAATTTATTCATATTTTCGGTTTCTCCAGGGATTCTTTGACTGACGGTAGTTTTGCTATGTTGTTCGACGACTGGTCAAATACAATGGGATTGGTGCTCAACTTCAAACTCGAAAATTCGACAGAAATAATTGTTGCCACTACCCGCACAATCAATGATTTTTTAATTTTTTAATTAGATTGAATAAAAGCATTGTTGTAGTGTATGTGATTTTTCAAACTCTCACCCGGAAACGTTTTGCAATTATTTGCAAACAAAACTTCATGTATTCTAGCTAACATTCAGAATAAAGTTGTAAAAAAACCAACCAGTTTGTAAAGTCAACACAACTAATAGCAGATAAAAATAAAGAAAATCTTTTTACAGAAATTGGTTGAATAAGTGTGCAAAATGTGAATGTATATCGTAAATAACTGGACCTTTCATGATAACTGAGTACCAGATCGCAGGCATATCGTTTACATCCAATTCGCAAGTCAACGCATGAAATCGCTAAAGGATTTCAAAATGAAAAATTCGCGTATAATGTAATAGCGTGTTATCGGCAATCAGTTGTATTAAGTGATATTATTGCTCACACAATAAAAATGTTAAGCTTGATTAGTGCCAAGCTCTTTGTATCTCACTTACTTTTAGGTGTATGAAAATCGGCGAACTTGATTTCAGCCAAAATAAACTGATCTAGAATAACTTTAAAAAATTATCCGTGTACTAGCATAGCTTATATCCTCTTAAAGAACCAATATTTTTTAAAAATACAATCCGTATAACATATTTTTACATATTTCAGGCACATCTATTGACTGCAAAATTGTATGACGTAATAAAGGTAGCGAGAATTACCCGAGGAAGTTTTGATTTTGTCACTAACAGTTCGCTGATGGGCTTCTGCAGTTGGCACGAGAGCCACATTTTGAAGGCAAAGTCGGACAACATCACCACGACCGATTGATTCCAAAGCAGCCGCCAGTTCAGCTCCTAAAAACATGAGTTTAACAAATAAAAGAATACACCACATTTCATTAATTTTATAGGTCACATAAGTTAAAAAAACAAAATATTTACAAACGTTTTTCAGGAATTTAATAAAGGCAAATAAAAATTAATTGCCTGCAAGCAGGTCGGCATTAACATCTTATAACACAAAGCAGAGTATCCTGTAGATATTTAAATGTTACGGACGCCAATGAGGAAAATGTCTTTTTAGGCCAAATCGATAAATTTGTCATCATCAAAAACACCAAATTCAGTCATTTTACACGTTTGGTAACCGCGTTGTACGAATTAAATATATAAAAATTCCAGTATTGTGTAATTCACATTAACGTATCACTGTCTTGGTTAAATAGTGTCATAATTCGTGTGGTGAAATCCAGCGAGATGATTTCATGTTAAAGCATTAAACACACTCTTTTAAATAGTTGATATATGTATCTCGACTATTTGAATGAAAAAATTTCAAACATTGTTTACTAGACGCATACTTCAATTGGAATTTTAGTCATTAATAACAAGATCCATCAAGTTTTGGGGAATTATTCACAATAAGTTTTGCTCTTGTACAACACACAAATGAAGTACATTAACTAATGCAAGAATCGATGTTGGTAGCTAGTTTTAGAAAAATGGTCATGTTTATTCAGAATATTTTAGGCAAAATATTTATCACCGAAAGCGAGAAAACTACGCCAATAGTGTTTTCGATCTCTAGGCCAATCTTTAATGGCCTTAATTTTAGTGTTATAACAATTCTATCGCAACCCAAGCACTGGTCTTATCAAAACACAACGAAAGCCATCATTATCAAGGTTTCATAAAACAATATTACGGACTTGAGACAAGCACACATCATGTTCTTTGAACCAGTCGTTAAACAGCAAAACTGCTGTCAGTTACACATATTAACATTTCAACCTTCCACTACCATCCTCGTAACAAGATGTAAAACTCAGTAAAGAGGATCCAACTTCAATTTAACCACTTATAGTAATGTGGTGAAAAATGCAATAAATTTATGATCGTGATGGCATAGAAATTGTGCAGCAGACACTCCAGTCAAGTACAATTTGTGTGATATAGAAGTTGTGACAGTCGCATTTATTTTTGTTCAATAAACTATAAATACATTGCAGTTTCGTCCTCATTAGTCAGTTTGCTGGCGTGCTCTATTGATAGCCATGGAGGGACTAAACTCGTCATTGTTCGTAACTAACGGTAGTTCAGCTATGTTGTGTGAATGTTTAAAAAAATGGGGTTGATATTTATCTCAATTCATCCAATTTGATTTGAATAATCTAACATAATTTATTATTTCATCACAAAGTTTACTATATAAACATCCAGGTATGTTAGGCAAGACTATATCTTGAAAGATCATGGCCCTTTTAACCCAGCCAAATAGGGTGGTTTTCACAATAAGTTAATAATTCAATGTACCAAGTTGTACTAAATTTACATTAAACCAAGTTTTTTCCATGTAAATAAACATCAACAAAACAACTTATTTAACCACTCGAATTCTATAGCAAAATAATTTCTTGTCCATCACTGAAGCACAATGGAAAAGTATCAACCTGAAATATGTTCACAACAAATTGAAAAGCTGATCAGCCACCATAACTCCTAATAGTTTCACATAATTTCAGCTTGATTGACATTGCAACTGTTGTATTTGTAAGCCATCGGGCACATATGTTTATACAGACTTTATTTCGCTTAAATGGGCAACCAATTTGCACTGGGTGATCTTTAGTATCTTCTGCTTTCCTCATTTCCGGATGCACTGTGTGCATGTAACCTTGACGTCAGAATTCCAGTTGACACCGTTGCTCCGACGGCATCGAAACGAGTTTCAATATTCACTAAGAATTGAGAAGGCTAGTGTATAGACGGATTGAAGTTTTAAGGTCTAAATTCTGGCTTCATCATCGAAAATTCTTAAACAAACAATACAATTTCACACATAAATGCAGATGAATGGGGTATTCTCGTTCAAAACTGGTTTATTTATATCTATTAAACCATTCCAAGCCAGAGCTGTTACCTATTATCCGTATCAGTAAGTAACAGACTAAACATAATGCCGACAATGATTAATCACGAACACACACATAGCATGTATATATATATATATATATATATATATATATATATATATATATATATATATATATTCGCAACATGTATGATTATATACTTGCATGAGCATATCAATAGAGTGCACTTATTGCTTTTCCGCGCACACGACCGGCCAAATGCTTAGAGCCGAACTCATCTTAGTATATGTGCGTGTGTATATGCGTACAACCCATATATTTGCGTATATAAATACATAATCAGCAGCGTGAACTCATGTATATTCTTGATGCCTCCACCATAATTCTCTAGGTACTTGTAATGTGTATAGTAGATCAACCCCCAGTTTTTAAAAAAATTCATTTACAGTGTAACGCTAAATATGTGTAGTACACATTTCTCGGTTTAGTAATCGCATAGATAAATATTAAAGAAACAAACTCGCTCACTGACCAAAGGACACGAATGAAGGATACCCAGATAAAGAAAAGGAGAAAGTAAAACAGAGTTAATTTTGTCAAGCATTCATTTATCAATATAGCCTTATAGGAATTGTTCAAGAAAATACTATTTATGAGGAGCAGAAAAAGCCAAAATAGTAATATATCAAATATGGACGAGTAAAGAATATAAATAAGGACAACAATTAGTAACATAAACTGCTTGTAACGAGAATGAGAATGAAAAACTGTCATAGGCCTATTCATTAATTTCAGCTTCTTCATTAATTCAGATACAACCAACCAACGTTTTCTATCACTAGATAAATTCACATAATAGATTTAAGAGGGATGTTTTCTATTGCTAAAATATAGTGAAATAAATTTATGTACAATATATAGTCTCCTAGATTCATAACTAGGAACGTTATTTTTAATCTTAAGCTAACTACACTTCTCGTAAGCTTTCTCTCAAAATCATACAAGTTATCACGGTCTACGATGACAGCCATTAACAAAATATTGACAGGCGTCAGTATCTTCAATATTTGTACGATTCGTGATGGCGATGCCAGCATCACAGATTAAAGTACGATAATCGTCAGGCCAGCAACTTTTAAGACTTCGACTGTAAATTTTAGAATTAATCAAATAAATACGATAATTTTGAGACAAATTAATGAAGCCAGTATCTGTCTGCACACACAGATATTTCTGCAACATTCCGCATCCGATTTTGGCATCTAACAATTAATTTAATTTTCATACTGATGTGAAACAAGAATAAAGTACATGCATTGATTGAAATTTTCCAAAAGGAACCTATTCATGTGTATACATTTAGAAATCACATTAAATCACTTAAAATAATTGTAATTCATGTAATCAAATGTCGTGTTGTTTGGTTAAGAGTTCGTGAGAATCTTATTTCAACAATTTCGCACAAATACTTAAAAATTTTACTGTTAATTGTTGGAGGCTATTAGTATGGTTTGATCAACGAATGGCAGCCAAGTTAAAACAATCAATTGCTAAATATGACCTATTTTGTTGGCTCTAACCATATAGCTGTTATACTGATAATATATGCTTGGTCTGTGATAGCTGTGCACATGCTGAAGAACTGTTTCATAAATTCAATAAATGGCAGCATAATAACCTACATACAACAGAAAATGAAGAGGATTGTGCTCTAGATTTTTTTTATATGTCGCTCAAACGTAAAAATGATGACACACTGAAAAAACACGGACATTTAAACAGCTACTGCCACTTGAAATGCACAATTGCTTATTTATTATCCCTCCACAAAAAACAGTGGCTAACTGTTATATGTTTAATTGAATGATGACATAATTCCCGTGAAAAGTGATAATTCATATCGATCAAAGTCAGAGTGTATGGATTTTCTGAAGTAACAGGTGTGCGGAAGTAGTTGGAATTCTCGTTTTTTTTGCCAAATTGAGTATTTCTTAAAAACCATTGTGTTGGTACAACGAACCGACTAGGCAACCATAGCATTGGTACCACGTACCCATTCGGCAACCAGTGTTGGAATCAGGTACTGAAACGACATCCATAATGTTGGTATCTTTTACAGGCTCGGATAATATATTTTATATAGACAGTTGGATTTGGAGTCGCATTATCGAAAGCTTTATATGAAGTTAGCTCCAATATTGCAGGGTTATACATTCGTATAGGAGATAGTAGCGTTCAATTGCCTCACATTTGTCACAAAACTATATATAATAGGGATAGAGCATAATACCAGCTCCTGTTGATGAGTATCCAGTAATAACGAAATGAATGTGCACTTGAGATTACACCTTCCGTCCATACTGTTTTTGGTTTATCCTTCTGGTCATATTGGAACTAATTTGTTACTAGGTACGCAACACCTAATACACAATTGCATATATATATATATATATATATATATATATATATATATATATATATATATATATATATATGGGTAAAGGGCGTAATACCGGCTCCTACTGATGAGTCGCCAGTAAGCACGGAACAAATGTGCACGAGAGTGCACTTTCCGTTCATGCTATCTTTGATTTATCCTTCTGGTAATATTTGAGTTAATTTGTGACTAAGTGCGCTATACCTAATACATAATTACATATTGCATTTATGTTGACTTGAAAGCTAGCTGAACGAGTTTGATTCTGTGCGTTAAAATCTTACCATAAAAAATTACTGTAGTAGACGGCCTGGCTAAACAGTGGACTGACTGCCCAGTTTATCATCGTCTTTTGCATGTGCTTAATTTAATGTCCTGAACCTCTAAGCTATATGAATACCTTTTTGTACTTCTCTATTTTATTGATTTAGGTCGTACAGGTTGTAATTAACGCTACAAAATTACTATAAAACTTTATGTTGAACTACTAAGCTAATATATGCTCGGTGCCACTTTTAGACCGCTTGCGCTTTAAACGTTGCAAAACGTTTAATTGGGTTTCTTATTTTAACATTGGACTAAAGGTGTACAATTGATTACTATATTTTAATTAACACATGAATTAATGGTCAGCGTGACGTAGAAAGAGAATTGCATAAAAACATTCTACTAAGTCTAATAACGGATTGAGAGCAAGCGTGCCAGACGCGAAGGGCAAGTTTCGACTGCTGAAGGAAACTTTGACCACTGGCATCTGGGCAGATAGTGCTCTTCAGCCTTGGTTGGCAGACTATCTAGGAGAAGGAAAACTCCGAATACAAATCATCACTTGGAATGGGCAACCTGGTGTACTTTTACTGTCCACATATAACCATGAACCACTTATTTGATTCTATGGCAGTTAAACACTAGTCACTTTTGGCTTTTGTATAGCTCTGCATGACCATGATCTTATATATATATATATATATATATATATATATATATATATATATTTTTAATTTAATTTTAATATACTTGTAAAAAACAGATTTTCGTTGGCTGCTTTCTGCCGAAAAATTAAATAATTACCCCGAAAAGGGAAAAGAAAAGAAAAATCGAGCTCAGCGCGGAATAATAATGATTATAATTAAATTACGTATTACCTGTAGCGCCTCCTTGAGTCGCACGTCGTTGATGCCACAACTTCAAACATGCATATGCAGCAGCTGTCTCCTGTGCTTCATAGCCGATAGTCGGAACGTTGCGCAACGACTGATAATCAGCCGGCTCAAGTCCAGTCAATCCAGTGCCCGCCTCTAAAAGACGCGGCCAGTCAGCACCTAAACATTGTGCCACTGAGCGAAGATCCAGGTCACCACGAGCTAAAGGCCCAGCAAGTTGAGCTTCGTTAAGTTCGGCTTCAGCACAGAAGAAGGAAATAGGTGGAGATATTCAAATGAATGCTTTAACACAGTAAAAGGCAAGAATATATGCCAGGCATAAATACATCGAGGAAAGTATCTCAATTGTGACCTAACTGTTGTAAACACCCGTAAGGTTATGTAAGTGGGTCTTGTCAGGTACATCCCACTCAGGACGATTAGCGCCATTTTATTCTTAGAACACTTATCAGTCAGACAGTATGAACGCATATAATAGTCGTCCAATTTATTGCAACTGAGTAGGAAGAGATGATAGCCGACTAGATTAATGCAGCGTTTGTTTATTGTGCTTCGGAAAAGGCATGAACAACAGGTAGTTCGGGCAACAAAAATAAAGCAAAACAAAATATTCTACATATAGGATCAACAAAAATAGATTTTGAAAATTAGTTTACATTTTGATAAAATTACTCCAATTCCAAAGCATAATTGACATCATTATCATATTTCGCAAACTCATCCCCCTCATCATTATCATCATCATCATCATCAACATCATCATCAGTGTGCGCAATTAAGCGATTAACATTCTGTAAGAGTCACGCCATTTTATTTGGCTCACTTCTATCTAGGTTTCGTGTAATTATGAAAATTTAATAACTCGTCTTTTGAGGAAATGTCGTTTAATTAAGATTTAAATTTTTCACAATATCTTATCAACTGCATCAACTTGCGGCTCTAAATTACAAATCTGCATTCCTAGCATTTAGAATAATTCACTATTCCAGTTTTGCATTTGGGGCTTTACCGAAAAACAGAAATTATAAAATTTGAGTCGCATCTTATATATTTTGCACCAATCTACCAATTTAATTATTTCGTCTGAAAAAGTTATTCGGCTAATAAAATATTGGCTATTTGCATTCGGCTCAGCCTATTGCGGCTCGAGTTTGGCGTAAATGTAACGTTTTAGTTGCCTTTAATAATTAAACGAACATTGGTTGCGCGGGTGGTGATAACAATTATTATAATCAAGGTTGCGGTCTTGATATAAACACCTGACCCATTAATTACTTACATATGTCAGTATAAACTAAGAATTGTATAGTGTATGAATTGCCTTTTCTACACTATACAATTCTTAGTTTATACTGACATGCATGTAATATCAGGTCAGTGCTTAGACCGCAACCTTGATTATAATAGTTGCCTTTAATGTTTGACTATCAGTTAAATGCGATATTAAGCTAGTGCAATATTTTAATGTTCAGTTTGAATGTCTCGTGCCTGACATAAAATGAATGCGAGACCAATACCTGCCTTTTCTTCCTCGCTAAATGCAATCTGACGAAATTCATTAGATTGCATTTAGCAGACGGAAAATGATTAAAAAGAACTAATGATCAATTAAATATTAGGGGAAGAACGTACGAAGGCAAAATAGTAAATAGTCTATAAAATTTTGGTTCTTCTATGAATATAACATTGTAAACATCATTTCTCGAAGCTACACGGGCAAATCTTTCGAGATTATAAATTATAAGCAACTTCTTTCGACTAATATACTTGTATTGTTGACAATGTTCCGTTGATATTAATTAGCGTATACATCCTATCAAAATATTGATTCAGAAATCGAATTTATGACAAATTTAATAAACATAGAAGAGACCATCAGCACCGCCCTGGAGGTGAATAATTGTACCCTGCGTTACATTTAATAGCATTCATCCCCAGCAAGTCTAGTGCTTTCAGAAGCACAGAGGATGGATAATCAGTAGGGTCAAGCTAAGGTGAGCTGTGGGCTAAATATGGCTACATACCACGCCGTATTAACATTATTTTTCAAAGAAAAGAAAGGTTAAGTAGTGCAGCTAGATAGAGCTTATTGTATGGTAAGACAGACAGCACTGATTGCCGAGCTAAATAACTACTAGAAGGATGTGTTAATGTGTTTCATCTGTTAAACTTTTACATAAAATGTTTGTTTATTTAATGTGATCTTCTTTCTATTAAGTCACGAATTAATTAAACACAGAAATTTCTAAATTATATTATCAAAGCCGTTACTTTCTCTCTTGACTTCTTCGTTCGAACGGCGAAGCAGTCAGTCTAGCCAAATTAAGTTGAGAGTATCAATTGTTGAAGGAGAGTATCCGACAGTATAGATGTAATACTACAAGGATGAGCTGGCTACAAGATTATGCAGCAACCAGTGAAAATTCAACAGGGGTTAACCACAACACAGAGATCGAGCCGAGGCACGTTTTCTTGAAGTCTTGCACTCATCAACTACGCTGACCATGTTGCACAGTTGATGAGTGCAGAACTCCAAATAAAATACAACCCGGTCGCGTCAAATTCTGGTCTGTGTTTAAAGAGATCCCAATAAGGATAAAACAGATCTACTTGATGAATTGCCTTTGATACCTTGCGTAATGTTTAGTTTATACCGAAAACACTTATACACACACATCATCATATATATATATATATATATATATATATATATATATATAAAATCAATATCCTTCAATTAATGTGAATATAAATTCTCATTATATACTAAAAATTGATAAAGTTAACAAATTAAATTCGTACGCCATACTGAGTTTATCTGAAACGCACACTTTTTAATAATCACTAGAAATTACTAAATACAGGTTAGTATAAAGCATGCAATTACCTAGAATGTGTGGCTTCTTTGACGTAGGCAATGAGTTGCCTGAATATGAACCAAATGCTTTCTGCATACGATCATCAGCAACGAAAATTTTAGATTCTACTCAGAAGTGCTCAACATATACGAAAACGGCCTAGTAGATGAAACGCGTTTTCTATCTTTCTTAGTGTTTCAACATTAAATATACAATATTGTGTACATAATTGTTTGTGTGTAAGGAATTGGTGAAGGAATTACCTGAAAACTTGATATAGCCGGTAAGCGTTTTCCAGAACATATATCATTAATTGCATATCTGTATCAGGTTTATCTGTAACAGATATAAATGCCATCACTGCATGAACAATCTATGCAAATATGTACCGCCAGAAATAATTAATCCAGTTAACGTCATAGTAATGATTAATTTCGTTGCATTTACAACTGTAGAATAGCATCTGTCTCTATCCTTACTTCCGCGTTTACTCTGCTGAAAAATCTTTTAAATAAGTTTTTGGTGCATCTAGTCCCCTGAATTTAGCGTGAATGCAAGAGGATGAGCAAAGTTTTGCAAAATGCTTTATTTGACAGGCCTCGTCTACATACAATACAAACCAATATTAAACAGCTGTATTCATGACAATTTTATTATTTAATGCATCATATCTGACCACTTTCGGCAGCAGTTGCAGCTGCCCAAGCCGCCGCATCCATATTGACAACATGAGCTGGTTCAGCCGCTCCTCCACTGGCGTATCGCGTTGGACTTGTCGTTGTAGTGTCTACAATAGGACCAATCATTGGCCCACTATTCAAATAAACAGCATTATCGGAACCAGCAAGCTCTGGATGTTCCTGCATTTGCGAGGAATCTGCTTTTGTATGACTGCCGTCCATGGGTATTTCTTCAGCGATCAAATAAATTGGCAATGATGTACACAATAATGCATAAAACTAATTAATTGACACAATATTAAGTTTTTCACTGCGTAGAAAGGTAGACAATTATTATGTAAACAAAGGTTTAGCTAATACAATTTAGTAATAATTGATTGCGCGGGTTTAGCAAATCAAGATAAACATTATTTAAAAGTTTTACTTGAGCTATTGTGTGTAATGGCACATCAACCCGCAATAAACTAAAAACAAGAAATAGAAGTAGAACGGAAAATGATACCATTTGCCACCTACTTAAACTAAAACCCAGGATTTATAGAAATGAGAAATTGGAAGGTGTTGATGAGTATTCTTAAAATATAACGGCCATTATACACTTAGATATTAAATGTGTTTTCTCTTCCTAATAAAAAACATACTGTGTAATATTCGAGGTCAATATTTTCTATTGGCGGAATATGCATAAACAAATCCTGCCATTATACTTCATATATATATATATATATATATATATATATATATATATATATATATATATATATATTGTTCTGACTGATTAGTAAGTGTGTATGCGCTTGTGTCTCTGTGTGTGCCTGCTTGGTGTAAAGGTCTTTCGCTATACCTGCAGAGTGATGTCTGAGATATGGTCATTATTGAACTGATGGCTTGAGAGTTAACAAACTTTTCGCATTGTGTACGAATATATAAATTTGAAGCATAATGGCAGGATTTAGTTAATATGAACTAAAGATTGTATCAGGTAGCAAAAAAATCCGTTCGGTAGACCGGTTTCAGTCTTATCGGGTACTCATTACTTACTGCCCAGTATTTGTCACGGACGGGACTCGAAACTTGGCACATTTGCCTCAAAAGTTAAGACACCGTACACTGCGTCACCCGTACATAAGTTGGTAGGATTCCCAATTGTGTTTAGTATGCGGTTCAGGAGGCGCAGTAAATAAAGCCTCAGATTCTGAAGTAAACGGGTCGGGTCGTGTGCCGCCTGCGGAAAATTCTGGACAGTAATTGAAGAATTAACATTAGGGATGAAACCAGTCTCCTGAAAGCACTGGCTATGCTACCTGATGCAATCTTTACTCTATTCGGATAGAACGAACTCCTGCCACGAGATTTCAAAACATAGCTACCTAAAGTGGCATCGCCCGTTGCATAATGACAAACCGAGGGTGTTGACGCATACAATCTCGTTTCCATGTTTATGGCGGAGGTTATATATACAATACTGAAAAACAATCACCAACTAAATAAAATGCAAACGCAAACGTAATGCCCACAGGCCAATAGGACAGTAGCAACTGGACTACCGTAATCTTCTAATCTGTTTAGTGTGCTGGCCCTGTCACAGCAAACAACTTTTCTCTTGAGGCGAGTCAGCCTCAGATGAAATTTTTTTTAAATAAACATAAAACATGATAAATTAAACGAACATTGGTTGAGCGAGCGGTGATCACAATTATTTAAATTAAACTGGCGATCTTTATATAAACACCAGTCTCCTTGTATGCATACATTTGTCAATATAGACTAAGTATTGTGTAATTTAGAGGTGATACATCAAGTAGACCGGTTTCTTCGTTATACGAGGAAAATGCTCCCCGTTTTGCGTCCAGAAACAAAAGAATAGAATAGAGTAGTTTAAAATAATCATGTTTTTCTTATCAAAAAAAGTTATCCTGTCAATAGAGTGACAGATTGTGAGTATCTAGTTAAAAGCCAATTATAAGCAATTAACGCATACCTATCATATCATTTGATTTAACCTGTAGCAACTGGAAACTGGTTGTTAATAGTTGGGATCTGTTGAGTACCGCAGACATCTGTTTTGCTCTAGCCGCTTGTTGAACAGCTTTTCGTTCCGCTACATAGGCAGCCATTGCTGCGCTGTCATTCACCGGTACAAGTTGGTCAGGTAGCGTTAACTCCAGAACAGACAACGGCTTCTGAGGAACACTACACCATTTATAATAGAAATGCGCAAACAAAAGGCGACTATTAATAAAAACGGCGCAAAAATGATCGAAGTAAATTTATAATTGTTGATTAATTAGATTATGAATAATTAATTTACGTATTAAATGCAAAAAGCAATCATAAACTTAACTGATCTGGCACTTACAGGTAACTGTCTTTCTAGGAGTGAAAGATGTGAACTGTCATTTGATTTGAGATTAAAGACTAACATAACAGTTGAATACTGTTTGATGCGGAGAACTAATATATATGCAAGTATGTATTAGGTGTAGCGAACCTAGTAACAAATTAATTCAGTTGTGACGAGAAGGATAAACCAAAGACAGCATGAACGGAAATTATAATCTCAAGCAAATTCGTTTCGTGCTTACTGGCCACTCATCAGTAGGAGCCGATATTACGCCCTTTAACCACAATATATTTGGGTGAGGAATGTGGGATAATAGGACGATACAATCTCCTAGACGAATGTGTAAACCTGCAGTGGTGAAGCTAACATCGGACATGCGACTTCCACGCTAACTCACTCTATATAATATATATATATATATAAAATACACATTCGTCTAGGAGATTGTACCGTCCTATTATCCCACTTTTCTCACCCAAAAATATTGTGGGCAAATGGCGTAATACCGGCTCCTACTGATGAGTCGCCAGTAAGTAAACGAATGTGCATGAGATTATACTTTCCATTCATGCTGCCTTTGGTTTATCCTTCTGGTCACAACTGAACTAATTTGTTACTAGGTTCGCAACACCTAATACATACTTGACTACCATAACAATCGTTATGCAATTAGCGTGAATAACAGTGTCGCCACTATAACAGAAACTGTGAACTGTTCATAATTGCTTGAATATCAACACAATTTCTTATGCACAATATCTATGCAGCCATGTACGTGGATAATTTTTCAACATTGAATCATTCAATTAAAAATGATTTATTTCAAAACTACAAACTCCAATCCAACGTTTCCTTCAATCAATTTTGCGAGCTTTAAATTAATATCTATCCCATTGTATCTAACCAGTCGCACATAGAAAAACTACCGTCAGCAACACTTACTGACGCGTTTCGACTTTCCATGATCATCAATAGAGCACGACGAAAAACTGATTAACGAGGGCCAATCCTACCACTACTTCTACTACTACTACTACTACTACTACTACTACTACTGTTATACTAATTCACAGCTTTACATCAGCAAAATACACTGACGCTTCGTTGCTACAAGACCATCAAATTCAAAGTTATGGGTGGGCTGCAAATGAACACGATATCGTCCCCTCCTAGTGAATTTATTCGTCATTAATCACCAGATTTTATTTATCAGATGGAATTGGCTGACTAGTTCTACAATCTTTATATGGTGGCGGAATAAAACGACATCGCAATTGTTTATTTGCAAAGAAGAAAATTTCCTTTTATAAATCGAATGCATAAGCTTTATTATAAGAGATGTGAGCATAACAATTGTTACCAACATTGGCCAGAAATTGGCGCAGACAAGGCTCGAATAATGTTCATGTTAATAAGTTAAAAGTTGAAATGTAGCATTACTTTTATTACGAGTACTATTATTTATTATTTAAATCGAATTTTCAGACTTGGCATATGCACCAACTCCACGGTTTTACAAGTCGTACACTATAACGAGACTGTAATTGTTCGTACGTAATGGCGCGTTTCGTCTTACCTTGGTCATAAACTGACTAGCGAGAGTTAAACTTTAATGCATGTATAATTAATTAAAAATAATACAAACAGCTCTCACCATCACACGATTTACACAAATTTTAATCGACTTGAATGTCGACTGCATAATATATACGTAGTCAAAATTTTAGTTAGTGTTTCATAAAACGTGTGACCAATCTTTGGAAATGTCGATATTGAATTATTTATTTCAATTAATTTTGTGGGCTTCAGAAAACGTCAGGACACGCGATACATTCTGGCACATTAAATAAATGCACACATACAAAATTAAATACACACATTCTTACATACGCATATATAAACAACACCCTGTTTTTGCTGATTATTCTTCTCAACGGAGATTGATCATACCAATCCTTCGAGAACAGATTATTCGCTTCCTGTCGCATACACATACCAATACTTAGCATGTAATGATGAAGCCTGCAGAACCTACCCAACTGCTCAATTATCCTATAGCTGATTCTTCCATGCAGTCTGATATAACGTAGATTCATATTCTTCTACCGTTGCTAAAGTAAATTCAATCCGGCTGGATTGACTACCTCTCAATTTCCATGAAGAAGTCAATACCAACAAGATGACATTTATGATAGGATTTAGGAACAATTATACGAAACCTTTTTGATCTGTAAAACCTGATCCAATAAGTCTTGACTACAATATTCCTCGATAAACAGAAGACATGCGACTATGTTTCTATGTGTGTTATTCATGAATTAATTTGATCAAATAGAAGTAGGTGTTCGCATAAAAACACAGATTATATTTTCGCATGCTAGCCATAAAGTTCAAGCCTAAAAAGCATGACTAAACTGTTTATAGCGCAACTATCCACTCACGCCATCATGACACATAATTCAGGATAAACCAAAGATAACATGAACGGAAATTATAATCTCGCGCCCATTTCGTTTCGTACTTACTGACGACTCATCAGTAGGAGCCAGTATTAGGCTCTTTACCCACTAAATATTTAAGTAAGGAATGTGGGAAAATAGGATGTCCTAATTTCGCACATTCCTTACTTAAATATTTAGTGGGTAAAGAGCCTAATACTGGCTCCTACTGATGAGTCGTCAGTAAGCACGAAACGAAATGGGCGCGAGATTATACTTTCCGTTTCTGCTGTCGTTGGTTTGTCCTTCTCATCATAATTGAACTAATTTGTTACTAGATGCACAATACCTAATACATACTTGCATATATATTAGTTCTCCGACAAAAACAGTATCTAACTTAATTCGGGATTTAATTAAAATGAAATTGAATAAATATGTATGTGACGTATGCTGTTTCGTAAGCACATTTACTATTAAATTTAAAAGAATGAATAAACGCCATTTTATTGCCGTTATAAAGGCATTATTCATGCCCTACTAGGTAAAAAATGTTCATGTGACTTTAGGCTGAATAATCAAATGTATCGGAAATATTTAATTTTTTTTATAAGGGCGTCTCAAGGTCACGCGGCCAATTCGGTTAAAAGATGTATTATTTTGGTTCTCAGTGCTGTCCTTTTCGTTTCGGATTTGACCGCATTTTTCTTGTGCGGGACAATTGTTAGCACTCATAGGTCGGCAAAATCTTGAACCTTTTATGTTTTCAGATGATGTAATTTTTGGCCTCAGTTGATGGGTTCTCACTTGTCGGATCTTGATCCTAAAGTGCTTTCAGACAATCAGCTAATTGAATGCTTAAAGGAGAAGGGACAAGTGAGAACCCATCAACTGAGGCCAAAAATTACATCATCTGAAAACATAAAAGGTTCAAGATTTTGCCGACCTATGAGTGCTAACAATTGTCCCGCACAAGAAAAATGCGGTCAAATCCGAATTCGGTTAAAGTTGTGAATTGGCGTCAAGCACGTGCGTGCTGCACACATCCATTCATAACAAAAGCAACAGATATCCTAAACGGTAAAAATTAAAATGTTCAACAGTCATGTGGAAAATATAATTTCAGCATTTCTTTTGTAATGAAAAACACCTCTTGAACCATAAAAAATGAAACATCATCACGTAGCTGGCTCATGTGTACTGAAGGTCCAATGAAAAAGGCAAGACAACAAGTCACAGCTTTTATGATAAGATTTAGAAACTGAAATCAGCAAAACCTAGCAGGCTTATAAAACCTCCATAAACGGTGTATTCTAAAAAACCTATAAATTTAGCATGTTAGCGAAAGTTTACATATAAGTAAATACCAAATATTCTCTACGTAACTTTTTCCCCAACGCCATTCTAGAAGATCAAACAAGCGAGGAAGCAATTAAATAAAAGAACACACTCTATATACCTAATGTTCAAAGTTCAAATATGAAAATATATTTAACAGCTTATACCGCTTATAATGTGGGCAGCAAAATAAAACAAAATCTGCATTAACTTATAAACTCACAGAAAATTATAACAGAATAGTATCTAGGTGAATCCAATCAATAAACGCACAAAACTTAAGCATATACTGAAACCTAAATAGGAAACAAATTAAACTGTGGGAAGTTATAAATAAATTCGATAATCCACCATACTTAGAAATAAAGGAGTGCCATCACTGTTGATTACCTGTGAATTTTAGAACGTATCAATCAGTTCAACTGACGAAAGTTAAGCGGTTCCATTTGTAAAATATGCTCTAATAGAAAATGTTCTGTTTATAAATACAAAAAGGCGCAAATAGACAAACGAATATTGTTTCAAATAATTTAAAAATTGCGAAACTGGATTTAGTAAATATAACTGCTCTGCGTTGTGACTAACACAGCCTGAATTACAGTTGTTTTGTTACTTAAGGATATTTCGATATCCTTTGGTGGATGCCATCTTGAGTTCACCCAACATAACAAGTTTTAAAAAACAAACTAATGAAGCGAGTGCAATATTTCCCCTAGCCATATAATTTAAACTTCAGATTTACTTTCAACTAGATAGTTGCGTGTTACGTGTGTGCGTGTCTCCATTACTGTTATATTCATATAATGAAATGATTAGAGGAAATATCGCACCTGTTTCATTAGTTTGTCCTGTTTTAACTTGTGATGAGTGTTGAACTAAAGACGGAGTCCGCCAAAGAAAGCTGAAACATATTTAAATGAAAAAAACTGGAATTCCGCCTACATTAGTCACAACACAGATCAGGCAATAATGGCGAGTAATCTCTCGAAATATGTAATTAAAAAGATAAGTTCAATATTGGCATACCCTTGGAGAAAAAAACTGTATCTGAATGCACCTGACGTAGCACAATGTGGATATTTTCATACAGCTGAAAAATACGGGACCATTATAATCTTCTGTATCGAAATACTCGAACTATATTACCACAACATTATTTCAGTTTTATAATAAAAAGTCGAATATCAAGCTGATTTATTACTTTTTTATTTTTTTCAACGATGCTTCACTACATATATTTAAGATTTACTGTGGTTAAAAGTGATGTTTACAACTAAGACCTCGAATAAATTTTAAATATGAATTGTTGTCATTCAGTCGGTAGCATAGTAAGGAGTACTGAGAAGAAAAAAACCGGTTTATTGGTTAAATAGTCCGTCGTATTAAAAGAAACAAATATTTCATCCTTTGTTACGTGATCCAAGTCTACCAGGCATGTTTAATTAACGGAAATCCAATGCAATAATACGATAAAATGTAGTTACCCAAGAGTCTGCGCTGTGACGCGAGGCTCGCGCATAAAAGCAATCTTGCCAACTGGAGGTTTCATCGGATCCTTGACACGCATTAGCATACTAAGACGGTTCTCCTCAAACGACCGCAAAGGGTGCATAGCCAGCTGTTCGCCAGTTTTCGCCACAGGAACCAGATTACCAGCCGTCTCTATCCACGCCTGATGTCTCTCCAAAACCTTATAAAAGGTTACGTATGCAAAAAGCGTCAGACTTGTTAACAAAAGGAAATGTTACTTCGAAAAAATGTCCGATTTTTTTAATTGGAACGACTGGCATTGTAACAGAAACGATTTACTGCGACATAGCCTTGATGGATTAAGTTACTTGAGGACAAGCAAAACACAGTTATATAAATGAAGAAAATGCGAAACCTGCAGGAAAATACAGACGCTTGTTCACAAAGAACTTATTAAATACCATCCAAAGCATATTAAATTTACTGGAAAGATTCACAGCTGTGGTCAAATACCAGATATCTAAACTAATGGCGATTGCGCGAGTGCTGACAACAATTCTATAAATTAAGCTTTCGAGCTTCAGATGAAAACCAAACCAAATTTTTATAAGTATTCACGCACCAACAAAAACTAGTTTTAGATTAGTTTAAACTAAGCTAAATAACCTAGATGAAGTGCAATGTTATATCTTTGTTCTCACAACCCAAAAAATACCAAATTGTATTTGGCTAAAAACTTATCGTAAGCAATTTCGTGAGAATTTCTTTCCAATGGAAAATCGCAGCAGGAACCTACATAGCGGACTTTTCTTTTAATGAACAATATTGTTCTGACAGCAAGCTGCGAAGACTACCTAATGTCTACACAATTGCGTAAAATTACGGATGACTAACAAAACATAGAATCTTTAAGTAGTTATCAGTAATCGATTGAAGTAGGGGTGATATTCTGACTTATAATTGGAATCAGAACACATTATGAAATTCTAATATAAATAGAGATATACTTAGTATCTCGTAGCATGAATGCATTCTAAAAGAATATTTATTCAATACATATAAAATGGTCCATTTTTCATTGTGATTTAAGCAAAAGTACAAAATCTACCGAAATGCTTTAGTGAACACACCAAAACGAATGCCATAAATTTAATGATAAAACTAAAACAGATAAACAGCGGTCTAGCCGAGTAAAAAAATAAAAGGACAACACACATTGATTTAAAAACTTTGGTTGCGCGAGTGGTAATATGAACACTTGAAATAGTGTACAAACTGGAGGTAAGCATCAATCCAATTGCATCTATCTAGTTGCATTGCATAACTGATCTATCGAAAGTCACACGTACTAACACGTTTCAACTTTTAATAATCGTCTTCCTATATTGCGACTATTTTAGACATTACCGGAAAATCCGCGATATATTTTCTAATTATTTCATATAATATAATGAAAAAATCAGCGATGTTATGAATCCGCGACAATCCATCCCCGAAGTAGAGAGGGTTCACTATAATACAATTAAACAATCATTGATTGCATGAATGGTGGTAACAATACTCTAAATTAAGAGTGTGAGCTTGAAGTAAACAAATCAAAATGTATTTAACCAGTTGTCG
Organism: Eudiplozoon nipponicum; assembly: GCA_029291075.1. Taxonomy (NCBI): domain Eukaryota; kingdom Metazoa; phylum Platyhelminthes; class Monogenea; order Mazocraeidea; family Diplozoidae; genus Eudiplozoon; species Eudiplozoon nipponicum. Next base: position 2,826 of record JAQBSW010004855.1, on the reverse strand, counting down.
AACAACATAGCAAAACTACTGCCAGTCGCACGCACTGACGCGTTTCGACCTAGCGGTAGTTCTGCTATGTTGTTTGATGACTGGTTAAATACAATGAGATTGGTGTTTACTTCAAGTTTACAAACTTGATTTAAAGAATTTTATCACCACCCGTGCAATCAATGATTGTTTAATTGTATTGTCTATATATATGTGTGTGAAAAGCTGCAAACAATTAATGTTCGTGACTGCAAAGAAATTGTGCAGCCGACATTTCCAGTCATGCAAAATGGATGCGAGATTACTAGAGGTGAGAGCAGTATATGTAATTTTACTTTATATATATATATATATATATATATATATATATATGCGGTTTGATCCTCGCTAGTCAGTTTTCCGTCGTACTCTGATGATGATCATAAAAGGTCGAAACACGTCAGTGCGTGCGACTGGCGGTATTTTGCTATTTTGTTCGACGAATGATTAAATACAATGGGATTGGTGTTTACTTCAAGTTTTAAAAACGTGATTTAGAGAATCCAACCATATCAACAGTATGCTCATAGTTATGTCTGGATTGTAAAAGATCACTAGACCGTCAAACCCAAGTTGAGCTATCATTAATTCCAGACCTCCTAAGAGTCTATCACAACCAAGAACAAAATAATAGATAAGTAGGTAGATTTTTTTTAAACTGAGATTTTCTGAAAGAAGTGTCGAATAAGAAATGGATATATTAATTCAGCTAATTACCTGGTATGCTAAGTGTACATAATCAACGGCATGTGCTTTATAAAAAACGGAACGTTTTAGATTAATAACAATGCACAGCCATAAATTATAAAAAATTAAAGTCAAGTCATTGCCTGTGTATTGGTTGTAAAACAAAATTTAAAAGAGCAAGCATAATAAAAATAACAAATATAAAAACGAAGAATTGAAATGCAAAAAAAGCGCAATAATATCGCTATTAAAACTGAAAATTTACCTCCACAGGCGGACTACTGGCGAGCAGTTGAAAGCCTTCTTGACACTCAAGTGTCTTATCTACAGAGTCGTCCGTCAGACATAAAACCCGAACATGAGCCTCTTCAGAATGATGACGACGAACAAACACAACAAACTGACCGATGTACGGTGTTGCCACCGACTCACGGTAGACGCGCGTGGCCAACTCGGTTACCTCGGATAAATTGGGGCAATCAACAAGCCAGAGTCTGACACATCCGAGTTTATGCACACAAAAACACATAAAAAGAGTTATTTGCAGTCTAACTGGTTACAAATGTTGGATAACTGTTATCAATGTATATGCATTTCCTGGCTGGAAACCTACAAACACGAATTTTATTTTTTGGTTTATACAGTTCACACAGTTCCAGAAGAATATCCCAAAATCAGCATGAACAAAAGACGTTTCCTGCTCAATGACTAGTTACTAGAACAAGGCGGCATATAGCCACAATCCAACTAAATATGGAGTTGTATAATGACGGAAAATTTGACGACGAACATGTTTATAATAAATATAATCAATCTAGTTCACATTCTACCAACTTTATATATTATGCATCGACAATTGTGGTAGAACTTAACTTCATAAAAGAGAATAATTGAAATCAACCTGAACACCTAGCACTTCAACTCTGATCTTGATTGATATAGATTCGAAAATTTTCGTGGTAATTTTTATAACATACAGTTCAAATTTTAATATTGAGAAATTTATAGTATTCTTTATATTTTCTCCATATGTTCGCAAGGCTGGTCTAATAAATAGATGGTACTTTAAAGCGTTCCTTGAAAGGCGTCATGATAACGACAAATGTAACCATTTTGTATACGATGCAAATAATGTCTTCATATCAAATTTATGAAATTTAAATAAAATGTTTGTAGGAAAGTTTCTGTTCAGATAAACAAAGCATTTATCACCCTATATGGATTTAACAAATACTTATAAAATTATATCAAAGAAAAAAACAGATTTTTTGGGCAAACTTATTGTAGTGTCATGCTTTAAAGTGATATATATCAAGTGAAGCTCTGAAAATGATTCGCTTACTTTGCTGATACGGTAGTCGTAAATGAAACACAATCCTTGTGTTGCAACAACGATGATGTACCCGTAATATCCTCCCAAACGGCAGGCGAGACACCACCCATAATGGAGCACAATAGGCGGAGGCTAGGCGACTCAAGGACTTGGCCCTGTTGTTCTCTTTGTTGATGATGGTGGCGCTTAGATGGAGAAGTGGCAGATGCCTTTGCACTAGCAGCAGCCTCCAACGCCTGCTGGGTGCCTTTGGGCAGTGGAATAGTCAGTGTTATTGGCTTGTGGAACTTTCGACGTCTTGGCTCAATGGTGACAATTGGTGAAACGGAAACGCGGCTTCCCATCAATCGGCTAACTAACTGTTGCGGAATGACGTGTGCCTGTAGACCCACACGGATCTTCTTTAGTAGTGCACCCTATTTAAGTTTGTATATGTTGAAAAACGGTGCCAAATAAGTAATCGTGCTAAAAAGACCTTCGCTAACCAGAATAAAAGCAAAAGATCTTAACTTTCATAATTACATAGATAAAACGGGCGCACATTAAATAAAATGATTTATTTTATTAAATTCAATATTAGTCTGCAGCAATTATTACGAATTTATTAAAATAGAATTGCAGTCATATATATATTGATAGTTTCTAATTTCACCATTTTTTTAAATGTAAAAACAAAACAACGTACTCCATGGAATAACATTATTAATAAATCTTATTTCTACCAGTATCTACAGCCATTGTTCTGGATTCGTTAGTATATTCGTTCATCCAATCCCACTGTACATGTG